>DWPA01000469.1:0-24903 GCA_018251375.1 Calpodes ethlius
GGGATTACGTAACGCTAAATTTATATGGGAAACGGGCAGTTGGTGGGATTTTTTTTTTTTTATATTTGCTGTTTTACTGGTTTGTGTCCCCGATAATAACTTCTTTTACCCCCCCCCCCCCCCTCCTCCGAATTTATCCATATTGAGAACTGATTTTCAAAAAAAGGAAATATAACTTGTTATGTACTTTTACTTAATGTTTAATTCCTTTATACGGTGTTTTTTAAAACATTTTCTTAGTGCTTGCCACATTTTAAAGAAGATCCCAAAACCAGGTGCTTTGTTTGACAGTTAGTTAAATGCTACATTTGATGGTCACTCCTAATATACAAATTGTCAAAATACAATGTACATTATAATGTTTCTTGTGATCACTTTACATACTTAGATTATTGAAAAGAATACTATTAAACAGATAACCAGTAGCTCGAGGCAAAAAATCCAGCAGCTCCTAATAAACTTTTTGGAAGAAAACTCATTTTAGGGGGTCAATTTTCGACAGCCACTGCGATCAAAAATCTATTACTGTCTGCAGATACCACTCGACAACTCAAAGCACAAATGACTGAATTCAAAACCTGAACAGGCACAACAAACCGATAGAATCGACCTCAATGCGCCAGTCACCGCGAAACTACGAACATACTCGCAGCTACTCAGTGCGGAACTACAGAACAATATTATGTTTCTTGCGACAGTAATTCCCGTTGACTTCTTCGGTAACTTTCCACTCGCAATGGATTTCGTGGTTAAAGTTCGATAAATAAATACGTAGGTAGTATTGGACATTTATTCTTTAGATGTAGCCCGCGGCTCCGCCTGCGTTTGTGAAAACTACAGCGATAAAAAGGTTGTCAATTTCTTGGTTGATATGCAACGTTTTGATGTTAAACACTTTAATTTGGATGAAATATACATCGTAATGGATCTTTCTGCAAAAATGGGATGTTTTTTGCGGTAAAACGTATATATATTTCCTGTCGTCCTTCCAACTATCTCCAAACAAAAAATCATACTTTAATGACGTTCCGTTGCGCCGTGAAAGAAGGACAAACAAACAAACACTCTTTCATTTATAATATTAGTATAGATATATGATTATTTATGTTATTAATGAATGTAGTAGTAAATTAATCATTTCTTTTGTATTACCCGTCAAATCGGCAGTCTGAGAAGTCACCTATTCTTAACTTGCTACTTATGGACATCAGCATCAGATGTCAGAAAAGCATAACCAAGAAGAAAGAAACCGATTATGAGACTTCAGGCGATGGAAGAGCAAAATTAAAGGACTTATCTTTAAGAGATACTCCATTTCTTTTTTCAACAGAAATACCCTAATATATTAATCTATAATCCACAAGTTAGTTGCCTAGCAACCGTCAAAAATTTACACGTTAGTTGCTATAACTCTACCTACTGAGTTATCCAAAACAATGAACAGATAGATTATTAGCAACACCCGTAAGTAGACTTTGTTCATTCTATCAATATGTAGGTCCACATAAATCTAACGATATGATACGTCAAACGCGGTGTACACCTGGACATAGCCCAAGGCACCTACTAATTCCCACAATACTGTGATAGGTGATATGATTATTCCCACGGTTGTACATAACAGACATCTCTATTTCATCCGACATCTATGGAGCGTAAATGACATTCATGTCTGATAGTTTTTGCTGTAATAAGCTCCAGCTCGGAGCAATGCATCTAGTTTGCAATATGCGATCCGTCGTCGCCTTCTGTAGAACGAATGTAACGTTTGGCTCATTAGGAATGGAGGTATTTGTCGTCGTGACATCTCGTGTACCACGTTGTCTAATACCGTTTTAATGGTTGATGACGTGTCGATGCACGAGGTTGTTTTTTATTGGTAACGGTAAGTTATAATGGTATATGGGTAAGTTTTAGAGTTAAGTTCTCTGTGTAGGTAAGGGTGATAGTGATTTATTTGAGAGCATAAATCTGATTAGTTTTTATTTATGTGTTATGTAAGTTTTATTCGTAAGCATTATCACAATCTATTGAAGCGATCCAATACTGGGTCTCTTACAGTGTAAATTCAAATAGAAGTATTGAATTTTGAAAATATAAGAAGCTAATATGAAGAATTTTACTTTTTTATGTGTCGCCGGTCGCGTGACTAAACTGAATAATGACACATCAATAATATCCACGAGCATAGAACAAACATTAATCTGCTCCGCATAGGAGTCAAACGGGGGACCTTCAATTCATAGACTTCATTACCAACTATGCTTCAGGGCCTTCAAGGTTGTTATTTTAATACAAGCTAATGTTATCCCGAATAAAACAATAAAAAATAATTAATGCTAGGTCTCGTTAGAACCAATCCCTAACGCCCTTCGAACTGAAACATTATGACCTTGTGGGATCACACGGTTTGCGGGCTACCTGACAGTGGTTCTAACACGATTCATCGCCATTAATTTCCCATTCCAGCATGTCTCCGAGCCATGAATAAATTCCCTTCCATTCTCTTATCGGAATGTTAATATAATGCCCTCATTACACAATCGAGATCTTTAGTGCCAATCTTGTTAAATAATAGAATTCACAATTTACCTATTGAAGCGAGATCAATTCTGAATCAGGAATTTCAAGAGAAGCGTACCAAATTAACATAGAAAATTCGTTCAGGTCCCTCCGTGAGGCCCTTGTCTGACTGCGAGCGATCGACGAGTACGTATGTAAATATTTTATAATGATACCTATAGGATGTGTTTCGTGTAACTACTAATATTTTGATCCAGTTTCTATTAAAGACTACATATATAAAACGTGGAAAGTTTAAGAAATATGTTTAATATACTTCGTTATGATGAGTTAGTATTCTACACAGACATTTATGTGACAGATAAATATTTGTTTCGGGTCGTGTGTTTTAGTGACGTTATATTTGTGTTATCTATGAGTGTGAAAGTGTGTGTGTATGTTTTCTATTTCAAAATTCTATTAAATTCTAAATCATTGAATTATATAAGTACCACTGATACTCTTATGTACACATGTATTTAATCTACCACCATTTTGTGAAGGTGTATGTCATGAAGACGAAATGACGCGAGAATCACCCCTTTAATCCATTGTCTAAATGATCTTTCAGTAGGTACTAACTAAGTATAAGTAAGTACATGAATATCATTTAAAAATAATTGTAATAAATAAAAAAATACCATCTGTAAATTATACTCACATTTTCATTTGCCAATTTACTAAGATAATTTTTTCATCGCTCATAAGCTGCTAGTGCGACCTGTCTTCAAAGGAGCTTAGTTTGCCAATTTTCCCTTTTTAAAAACTGCCTCCCAGAGTCTTGAATAAACATGAGCCTTGTAATTTGTTTCGTTACAGTGTAGCAGTGCCTTTGTTACGGCGAGTACACACGGCTGCGACGTAAACGTTGCGCCGAATGTTCTCTAATCATTTTATTTAATAAAATAAACGTTAGAATTTACACAGAGGTACAAAATGGAATGAAGTTATAGTAGTTTTTAGCTCAATATGGAACACGGGAGACCTGAGTTTGAATACTGTAATTTGAAAGTTATGTGTTCATGAAATTATCACGCTTTATAGTTAATTTTTTCCCGAAATCATTACACCAATATTTAACGAAATGTTTTTGGCGTGTGAAGGAAGAGAATATTAAAGCCGTTGGGGACTGTTATGAGTTATGATAATAATAGTTAGTACCAAAAATTTTGATTTGAACAAAAAAAAATTAACTCTTTTGTTTTTTAATATTATTTAACTATTATTTTGAATACATGAAAAGAGTGAAACATTATCATTTACTATATATTATTGTGTGTTGTTGACTAATATTTTAATGACTTTAACATATATCTCAACAGTATACTACTATTATTTGCTAAGTACTAAATTATTATATTAAGAGAATATAAAATACAGTAAAAATTATTAATGTTTTTTGTTAAATACTAAGATGCATCAAAAATATCGAGAATACACAAATATGGCACAGCCCTAACGTTAGGGCAGCCACCGACCGACACGTTCCTCTCATTAATGTAATGAGCAGGCGGACGACACGGCCGAATTAATTGGCGGACTATTGAAACTGTATTAAGTAGCTTCATAATTTCACGTTCAGTATAATTTTAAAAAGCTGGAGTACCCATATTGCTAGTTCAATTTTTAATTTCATGAAATGGCAGCTTATGTAACTGTTTGAACGTGATTTTTATTTAAATATGAAATTTTTTTATACTGAAAATTGTCGACAAACATGCGAAGAAACTTGATTGTAATTGGTCACTATCGCCCATGGACATGAGATAACAATAAAGACATCCGCGATGCCTGTCATATAAGAAGAGAAATGAAAGAAAGAAATTACTCATTTTTAATCCCCAATCGGAATACTTAGTCATTCAACGCTAAATATTCGTGACTATCTCAAGCAAGAGCAGAGGTAGGCTTTACCAAGTTGGAGCACCGGCTTTTGTCGCCTTCTAAGACACCGGGATTAGTCAGCACGGGATTTGCGACACCAATATGGGCTGTCTCAAAACGTCGTACAATAATTTTAGTCTTTATTTAAACAACCTTCAAGCCTAATTGGTAGTCACTTTGCTTTCTAGTCGAGAAGCCCCAAGAATAATTTACTTGCTGTTACTATAGTTTAAAATATTATGTTAAAATAATTCAAATAAAATCCCGACCGTGAAGATTCTGGTATTATTTTAGTTACGAAAATAATTTAAAAAATAGCCAGCCCTCTTCTAAGTCTCAGAGGGTGTTAAGTATAAAAGCATCATAATTGCATATGAATGTTACGTTTGTATAAGCCCTTATTATTAGGGCTGTCACCGTCCAACACGTTCCACTCATTAATGTAATGAGCGCGCGGACGGCGGCAGAATTAATTGGCGGACTATTGTTGCTCTGAGTGGCCTGTTGATACAAAAGTCACTATTAAGAGTCTATACGATATTGCTGAGGATGAGAAAATGTCATGTTTGACAAGTCAAACAACGCGATACACACACTTTTGACAATGTCTGAAAAATACGCATTAAATATATAATATTTTAAGATCTTCCACGAGATTTTGTGAATATAATTTGATATAGATTCATTTGGATATTCATTTCATTTTATAGTAATGAGTTAAGGCTGCGTTTTTGCTCGTAAAACTTAGTTTTACGAAGTACTTAGTTTTACTCGTAAAACTTAGTGTGCTTGAAAAACGGAGACAATCACTAATCAAAAATTTGGCGCCATCTTAGATTGTTGGAATAATTTTCTTTTATAGGTTACACGTTATTCCTTGTATCAACCATGCATCAACCTTAACTAAGCCATATGTATTGAAAAACAATTATATTTCTCAAATTATTATTCAGACATGTCATTCAGTTACTCCAAAAAAACAGAGCATTACATATTTTAACACAAACATCCACCAATTAAAAGCGAACGCATTGAATATTCCGCGCTAAAACGATATATTCAAGTCTAGTATATTTTTAACCCGGCATACATAACCTCACAAAAGCAGTGATAAATAAACAGGACGGATACTCCATTCACTCGGATCTGAATACAGTTTTTGCTATTTCACCTCAGGTAGCGCCAAGCCTCGAGACGTGGCGTTTGGGTCGAACGGTTGGAATAAATCCCTTGCTGAACGATATCTGAGATATTTATACTAATATTATAAATTCGAAAGTGTGTTTTTTTGTTTGTCCTTCTTTCAAAGCAATGGAGTGTCGCTATGATATGATTTTTGGTTTGGAGATTCTCACACTCTCGCTATTGGGAGGCTCTCACTAATGGGAGTACGACGAGTACTATACGCTACTTTTTAACACAAAAGTACATTTCACTTTTGCAAAAAGATTCATTACGACATCTATTTCAGCCCAATAAAAGGAAGTATTTATCAACAAGACGTTGCCTGTCAGCCATTGATAGTAAGAAATTGACAATCTTTTATTGCAGTTTTTTTCACGTACGCGGAACAGCAGCAGGCAACATATAATAATACATTAACAATGTAGTGTCTTAGGGTTCGAGTATTCAAGTTCAGAGCCGCTGGTAACACCCGTTCTTGCGTAATCCAGTCACAAGATTGATAGATAGATAACTAACTTCTCACAGTGTGCATGTAACTCAGAACTCGCTGCTTTTTTGAGTAAGTTACGTATTAACAGTCTTCTTACACAAACAAGATAAATATAGTTTCACAACAGAAGTCTATGGATCACAAACCATACATACTTAGTAGTGTGGAACAGCGTTCTAATTACTAAGAACATCGTTAGAGTAAGTTCTTAAGGGTTGACTCTTCAAATAGCATTTTAAACACGGTAAAACGCTTCCATCAACCCCTTGCACCACACCCCCGTAACATGATTAATAGCTGCCAGATAACGGCCCTACGCCCTGCGTATGCTTTAAATACCGGGTCGCGGGCGAAAGGTTTTAATGATACCAATTATGACGCCGCTATCAACGCAATCGTCAGAACATCTCAAAGATCCCTCTCTTATCTTTGAGGCGAGAGATAAATGGCATCTGCTAATTTTATCCTTTTCGCGTTTATCACACTGTAAACCTCTGTATGTAATTAGGATAAAATTGGAAAAAAATCGGCCATGTCATAATCACATGGTGGCATACAAGAGATTTTTCCTTTCTGAAAGACAGCTTAATGTCTTAAATTATAAGTTTGCTCTGTAAAATGTTAAATAACACTGACATTTTATATTCTTCGTTTAAATGCTAACTTTTCAAGATCTATTACTTATGGATTGGGTGTGATTAATATCAGTATTTTTTTTAATATTACCTAAACAACAACGTTTAAAAATGACTATAAAAATGTTTTTTTTTAAAACAACGCTTTTGCTGTATAATTTATTATTTTTATATTACTTACTATATTATTATATGCGGACTTATTAACATTGACTTGAAACGTAGCACATGTGTTTTAAAATGAGTTTTCAAAAATTAATTACACCAACACTTGAAACGAGCAAAAATAAGTTTCGACAATTCTGAAAAAAGTTCGTAAAAGCCCGAAACTATTCGAAACCGTAAACAACGCGCGACCGCGGACTTCCGGCCGCGAATTATCATATTTCCGGCGTGATGCGCGTTGCTGGGAAAATGGATTTTCTACTCACTATATTAAACACAAGCCGAAATTTATTTCAATGAAAAATTATTTTGCGTACGTATTTATCTTCGTGATCAAAATTTAAATAATTTAATTTACAGTAGCAATAAATATTCGTTGTCTGTACTTCGTCGCTTCTGTAAATTTTAAGTTATCTGTTGTAAATAAGAAAAAACCGCGAAAAAAAACTTCTTATAGATTTTTAAAACTATCATCCATCATCCAACCGTCTATGTCTATAGACACAACAAATACCTATTTATTATATCATAAATAATGTATTGAAATAATAATATCTACCTATTACAAGTAGAACAAAAAAATCGAGAGAATTTATCCAAATAAAAAAATCATTGCACAGTTTTTTAAAACACACCATAAAAATGTTAAGTAGTAAACATACTTATATATAATAAAGTGTTGGTAATTGATATTATAGTATTTTATTTTTATTACTACAACGCCTGCTCTACATTGCTTATCGACTTATTTACAAACTCGTTTTAAACACTACTTTAACCTAAAAATGCTAGACGCGGGTGAGAGAGGGACGGAGCTATCCGAGGGAGCGGGACGCGACACGGAAGCAGCTACTTAAAGGCTCAGAGAAAGATTTCGGTGGATTTTGGGAAAGAGATGAAAATGTTGATGAATTTAAAGTGTTTTCGGTTGAGGAAAATCAGGGGATGGTGAAGTAACTGTATTCAATTTACTGTCATTGATTTGCTTGAGAATATCGAAATCTAGCTTTGAAATAAAAGCAGATATAAATATAGCAATAAATAGAAAATTTAACAGGGCGTGATCCGATTTTATTATTATTTTTTCCAGAAGCTATTTTTATCCTTAAAGTTAAGGTCGTCTAAATTTATAGGAATACACAGACAACAATACTTTAAATCGTAATTTAAATTGATATTTTTAAACACACTATTTTTAAACAGAATGGTCACGACGAATAAAGCCATAATTTTACTTACGCTTATCACAATCGCAATTCATTCTTGTTTCTTTTAACCAATGAGGTTCAATCCAATTAATGCATTATTAGTTACGTAAAATTTATCATACATACATTCGTATGTAAATAATTTTTGTGTAGAAACTTTTTAGATTTCACAATTTCTATTATATTAATGAAGATAACCATTGTCAAATCTTTTGACTTTATTAATTAACCATTAACTTAATGAACCCGTTTTTAAACACAAACTATTAAGATAAACTATGACGTATTTGCCCTCGTTCGTATCTCAGCAGGAGACACGATGAGGAGCGTAAAACATGTATTATGGGGTCAAAAGAGCCTCTTAAATTTTAAATTACACTATTTTTAAATATATAAAATACAGAACTGAAATAGCTATCCTAACTAAACGGAATATATCGAGTATTTCCTCACAAACCGGTTCAAAGGCGAACTACAAACTGTCCTTTCTTTGCCAACTCAGTTAAATCACTTACTATTAATGCCAAAGTGAAATTACAGTGAAAATAAAACAAAAGGGGAGCGGGTACCCCTCACCACCCCTCAGGGGGTCAAAATGAACCCTCACTCGATCCGCTAACTCGAACACAGTAGAACACTTATCTGGTCTAACGAGGCATAGTGCTCTAGGGTTGTCAACTATCTAGAAAAATAAAACTATAAAAATAGTTTAACGTTATAATTAACAAATACTTTTGTATAATATGTGTAAGTGACAGCATGCAAGCAGCAAGGTGGCTAGGAGGTAGTAGCTTGTACGGAGTAGCCTTTCAGACAGTGATAGTCACGGTCGGGAAAACCATTTAAAATGAGATGTTAGTTAACTTTATACACGAATGTAATGTTGAGCTTTATTTAAACGCTCGTAAGTTCTGATTCATGTCAACTGAATTGCAATCCATCCAGTAAAAAAAAACTATTAGTTGACAGCCCTGTTCTAAACCGCTTAGCTTTTAACGTTTATCTCAAAATAGAGCTACAATTTTCCGAGTTAGCTTCCTGTTTCTCATTTTAATGTAATTTTCTTTAAAGATTTTTTGCTAGCTCAAATGCGGCGCCTTTGAGTATTTTTATTTCATTTTCTTTATGTAATTTTAATTTTCCGTAATTTCAGCGAGTGATTTCGAATGTTTGGAAGTTTTTTAAACTAAAAAATTAATTAGCATGGAGCGTATGCCAGCAAGCAGCAAATGATTTGAACTTTAACAAGGTTGTCTGGCCTCTAACTAGCGTTATTAAATTGTTTCACTATATTTGTTTTTTAATATTAGAGGTGCGCGTAGAATTCCAACTCAGGCAATCCACACTGATGATGTCAATGACACTTTAAAGGTGTTGGAAATTGGTATCCTCTAATCTTCTTGAGCTTTCTGAATCCTGCGTATAATGAAACCCACAAAGCATCCAAATATCACCTCCAAGTGTAGTTACATATACTAATAAAATGTCGATTTCCACAGTTTAACTCGATATGGTTAATTTTAACTGCAAGTTTACCGTACAGTTTATGTTACAATCACCAATCCCACTGTCTTGGTATTTCGACCATTGCCCGAAATTCTTTGCGGTGTAATAAATTAGATTTCGCTCTTGGCAACGAAACATAGCCTTTCCTGTTGAAATTTTATTTCACAATTTGGACATTATTTTTTAAAGGAATCACATTTTTTATACTTTAATACCTACTGATATTACGTAGGAGTATTCTTTTTAGCTCAGCATTTTGTACTTCATAACTATTAATTAAGTGAAGTAATTAGTTTCATTTCATTGGATCAAATTTATTTTAAGACTTAAAGCAAAGAAAAGTAAAATTCTATTTTGGAAGGTTTTTTTTCTGACCAAAAGTCTAGACCTCTCCTGTGGACTATTGAAAAACATCCTAAAGAAACCTGCACATGAGATATCCATAACGTTTTCAAACCAACCAGCATGCGGCAAAGTTGGGGAAGTAACGGTTTTAGTAGAGCTTTTTGTAGGAGAAGACTTGAACCCAATAAAAGTCAATAATGGAGGCGAAGACAAAAATGTTAATTTTAATTAGATCTTATCCTGTAAACATTCGCGTGAACCTCGCTAATGAGCCAATAACACGGACAATTTATACGATACTGAGCTTAATATTCTTTATCCCCAAGAATTGGGTAATACCTATTGAGTGGAAGATCATAATTAGATTTGTGAAGTTAATTTTCGACTAATTAAATCAAATTGAACAAGACGTTGTACTACTTTAATTGGGTTCTCAGAGCTTTTTGTTTCTTTTTATGGAATTAACTGAATTTTCTGTTTAACGAACTGTTTAAATGAAAGTGTTTTAGATATTATGAAATATGTTTTTATTGGATTTATGTGGTAGTGTGCATAGCGACTGAGTGCAAGGGATCAAGTTCGACTTCAAAATTCTTTAATTGTTGCACAATGATTATAGTATATAAAATTAGTGCCGGAAGTGAATGGGTTGTAGTGCCCACAACGAAAATTAGTTCTGATTTTGTTACAACTAATAAAATGATTTTATTGAAACAATGAATGTTATATAAATTTAATACAATCTCAACGGACAACATCAAAAATTAAACCCAGTGCCAGCGCCCCTAAAGGGTGCTTCTTCGACCAGCAAAACGAATCCAGAAAAGAATCTAAAATGCAATTTCATGTTTTATTCACCGTTTCACGTGTAAGCCGCAAATTTTAGTTTCTCCAAAAATATTCCCTTTGAAAGCCTTTCCTTTTGAGGTTTTGCATATTTTTCGGTGAAATCCATCCGGTGCATGCGTTTCAAAGGTCAAAAACGTGTTTAGAAAAAAACAAACTCATGCAAACCATGAATGGAACGTCATGAGTTGTGCTCTCTGTCTCACCACAAGCGATGAGCTACAAGCGAGGTGATTGCCGCCCCTATTATAAATTGTGTGATTTATAATAACAAAATCCGACAAGAAAAAGGCGTAAAATAGACAAAATCTTTTATGCGTACTGATCTTCAGCACTATTATAATTTGTATCTTTATGCTGAGTTATACGTTATTTTGACACATACGGTCGAACTCGACTGCAGTGACAACAGAAAGTTTATAAAAACGCAAAAACTGTTCACACAACGTTTGCACATGCATGGATGGACGATGGACACGTCCATCGTACGTTGACCGCATACTTAAAAAAAGTGCAGTGTAAACGTGCATTTAGACATTACACAGTCAAAAATTGGAACATTAAAGAGGTCCCAAACCTTACCTCAAGGTAAATCACAATTGATTGACATGTGCTGATCACTGATAATCGCATTTGTAAGCATCATAGGTCCCAAACCATAACAAACTGAAATTATTTCAGGCAAAGAAGAAAAGTAACATTAAATTTGTCTCCGATTTACATGAGCGAGAACATAGCACATCGCATATCGCTCATACTTATACATACACTAGTCCCCAGGTCACATTTCTAGTCAATTGCAGTATTTCAGTTGAAAGCATCGATTTTCATTTACAGTCAAAGGATAGAGGAATGTATACAGGCTGGACTTCGCACCATTAGTAAATTGAATGTCTAAAATACGTAGGTTTTTAAAATGGTGACCATAACCTGTACGATTTATTTATTTGTGAATTTTATCTACTTAAAATAAAGTTAAGTCTTTGATCACTTCTTTTTTTAGAACAATTAACTAGTTACTAATAATCTTCACCTACAATGTCAATGTCTTCAAATTGTAATATAAACTTGGTAACGAGCAGCTTTTCCAGGAGTTCACGAGCTCGATAGAAAGCTTTTATAAAACTCTGGCACCAAGGCTACGGTCGTTCATTGTCTCAGAAATGCAACATACCCTCAAAACTGGAAGGTACACGCACACTGGGCTTTAAGCCATAAATAAATAGAAAATATCACTAGACACTCATTGCCTCACATTAGGATTTCGTGCGTACCATGGACAATACGGAAATACAACAACATAAGCATTATTTCTGTATATTTCTGTATTATTTGGTTATATTTCTCTACTCAAGTCGGTTGTTTCTATCTATTGCTAGTATGTAGTATTCCAATTACTGTATACCTGGGAAATGAACCCAGGATTTTTGAACAGCGCTTCGGTAAGGTAAAAATTGTGTCAAATGAGTCGCCAGTCTTCCTAAGCAAGACGCTTTTCTATTTCCGCTGACGTCCAGAAAGTGTATGGGAATGACATTTGGTGCAGTAATCTAATATTATAAGAAAAATATTGTCGGAGCGTGAGTATATATAGAAAAGCAATTTATCTAAACCCCCTGATGACTAGTAGTATCATTCAATCATCGCATCATCATTCATAAAAAAAATCATAGCTTAAAATCTCGTTCACTGATATTAATAGGTGATATGAAGAATATGACACAAAGAGGGTACTTACATAAAACATTGATGGTGTGGGTAGCCAGAACATTCTCCGTGAGTTGAGCATTGATGCCCTGACAGACCACGACGATCGCTCTTCGGTTTGGTTCCACCACCACTGTGATATTGGATGTGGTGATCCAACCACCTAAAAAAAAGTGTGACATTAATTTAGATAAATTAAGAACAGATAATATTTCATTGAATAGTTAAGCACACGAAAAAAAACGATCGAAAACGTATGAAAATGTTTGTATTTATACGTTAGGCGGTCTAATTGAACTTAAGAGGATGAATAACTCGATTACAAGACGAGTAGTGGGGACCACTTTAATTATACCCGTCATTCATGATGTACGGTGTGTAATCTAGTTATAAGCTCATCATATTTGGTGAAACAACAGCAAGGTGCCCCGGCTGGTCTTTAATTAGTGAAATTGCCAGGATCAAATAACCATTGGTTCCGCTAGCAGTAATTTTGCCGTAATAAGAGGGTAGCCGAGTTATGTATAGTAACTTTACATCAGCCAAGACGGTAATTACTTCAAATATTTCGGGAGTAAAATAGGGACTTTGATTATAATTAAAGTTGACGGCGCGATATCTAGATCTCGGTTTATATTGTGTTGTCAAAGCACCAGTGTCATTGAGTGGTGATGTTGGTGAATCTAAAACATTATACAATTATTTAAAAACAAAGGAAAATTGCTATTGTAGCAGAACGAACTTCCGAGTTAGGTTTTATTGGAATAAAAAAGAGTAAATGAATAGATTTAAAAACTAAAACACGCTTTTATGAGGAGTTCCCTCGCGCGAAGACATTCGTATGTCAAATATCAGGTCAGATTTGTAATAAAGAGGCATCGTCATCGGAACAGTTTGTCAAATTAAAACTTCATAGGAAGTAGTTCTAATTGAGCTTGTAAGATTTGATTGCAACAAACAGACAAACAAACATTTAAAAAGTTTTAAGATGTCCTTGTTCATTCATTATTAATTCGTATGTATTTGTATTTCGTAGATAAATAACGTTTGGAACTGAATATTAGCTTTAATATTCCATTCATCGTAGTTCAAACGTAACGCCATCTCTTATCACGTTCCGAGAACTGGCTTCAACTTACCTTCAGGTGATATGACAGTTCTGTTGCTGGCTTCTCTGTGATGCTTGTTGAGTACCAGCCATTTGATGTCAGCAGCAGGGTTCGAGGGCGCTGTACTGCAGGTAAGTGGAACTGGATCGCCGACTCTGGCTTCTGAAGGTCCGGATATCGACACGTGAGATGGTGCAACTGAAACAAAAATAGCGATTTAGTTCGTTCAATAATAACTTCATTTACCGAACTAATTCCGGGTATGACTGGTCAGAGAGTGTGCCCACATTACCACATTAAATCTTCATCGACTGTCTCGTAACACATTGTCTACCCTTATTTGATAGTAGACATTATAATTTAGCCTTAATTTTATTACGCATTTGAAATAACGGCTTCGAATAGTAGTATAAAAATCTTCTAACTCCATAAACAATGAGGTGGAACATAATATTAAATAAGAAACAACACAGCTATCAAATAAACTATCTTTATCTTAAATAAAACAAGCAAGGAAACAGAAAGATATTCTAAAAATAACTGATTACGTTAAGGAATTACTTAAAATATCAGTTATTCTCTTACTGCAATGTATGCAGAGACATCGCTCACAAGAAAATTTTATATAAAGACGACGAAAATGTGCATATTTCATTTTATTGCTTCGACAAGTTTGGCGGGATGCAAAACACCTCAGCTCAGAAGTTGGCTTTCAAATTCCAGAGGACGTATATCATAGCACGATACAATTCGGAGATAAATATTGCAAGTACGGTTGAAACTAGCCCAGAAACTGTTCCGAAGGCAAATCTGTCTAAGTGGGAAAACGCCATTTGTATCAGGCATCGAAATTGATACTTTTGCCACTACGCCTATATCTCAAGACGCGTCCAAACTTCTTCAATATATATTTTCCGGGCCTCGCCTCCTGTTTTGCTTAAGGAACCACTTTTCAAAAGTTTTCGGCTGTTAGCATTACAGTAGTTTTAAACTCGGCGAGTCTGGGACTTTGGATCTTTACAGCGTATTTTATTCATTGAGTTTGTTTTAAGAAAATTGCGCTTTTGTATTGAGACAGAGGCATCTAGTCTTTTGACGCTATTGTGTTTCGCTGAAAGCGTTTCCTCCGTTAGTATAACAGGTCGGACAAAATGGAATTAGTCTTAAAGTTTACTGACATTTTCTTGAGATCGTTCAACTTCTATTATAGGATGAGGTTTATAAGCATTAGAAAGAACTGTGCTGTTTAAAAGATTGAGTTGTGGTACAAATCTATTGAGTGGTTTTACGACATTCCTTCAGTAAATTGAATGTAATGTAATGTGCTAGCCTAAGATATCGGTTTCTCGGTTTGGGGACAGAATTTATCCACATTTATGCTATACCTAAGTATCTTATATAACATCGGTTTACTTAAACGGTTTGGTTCAATTACAATTACAAAAGTTATGATTTTCATTTCAAGTTTCATATGTCGATTTTTTCATATTTTTACTTTCATTTGTTTTATAATTTTGCGTACCTAAATTCAGACTGATATTGATGATTGATTAATGAAAAAATGCAGCTCATACAGCTTCCACAGGATTATTACCCAATACTAAAAGTAAAAGTAAACAATAAAAAAGGACTGAGCTACTTCCTTGGCAGAATCGCACAAGTTTCTTAAAATCTTCAGTATTCCAGGAAGTAAATAAAAGTTCACCAACAAATAAGGAATCATAACAAACCAACACGGAGTTCATAAAGTGCCACATCGATCCGATCTCCCGACTGCCGAAGTCAGCCGCAAAATCCTCCAGCAGAAGAAAAACTTTTAATTTCTCCAACTTTCTTTCACGCTTCTAATTCTTGAGTGGTGTTTCAAAATCTCCTCGCACACGAGTGCTAATCCGTTTCTATGACTAATAACATTATTTATTTTTGTATTAAACCAATCAAGTTTTAAAGATAAATGTTGAATGACAGACGGTAAAGAAAGTGTGATGTAAAAGGAAGCAAATATTACAAATGGGTTTTGAAATGTTTTATTACTTCAATACCTATTAAAGCTATTTGCGGTCTGAAAGCAGATGAAAATCTAATGAAAATATTCGATGACATTCTCACACATAAATACATAAGTTAAATCGATTTAGAGCATGTAAGGACTAATAGTTTCTAGTGTATACGACACTCATTACCGGAGTGGTTTTTCAAAAGTTTCACACTGGTTCAGTTCCGAGGACTCCTCCTTTGATTTCAACTTCAACGATTGCTTTTTCATTTGTTCATTTGAATTTTTAAACACTTTAAAAATTGTTTGGACTCTCGCAATTTTACTTTGACAACAATTTGCGGAATATTCTCAAGTGTTAAGATTTCTCTAAAGCGACAAGAAAACACTTAGCTAACGGAGTTTTTCTCGTGACAGCTTCATAATATAAAGTAGTTTTTTACCACCAGCGACAAGCTAACTAAAGAACAATCAAAACCCAATGTAATGATTCTAAAACGATTTTTGATTTTGAAATTATGATCAAGTACGAAGCATAAAAAAGTCAGGAAGATATAGTTATTAATTTAAATTTTTTAGTAACTAAATATTTATTACCAATTTAAACCTTACCTCAAACAATAAACAGATCTAAATTACAATATTTTTCCTTAAAATTATTTTATCAAGACGTATATTCGTATATAGGAAAGAAAACTAAACTCTTCAGCAAGATCGAACGAGCTACGCATCGCTCACCATAGACCGCGCGCTATAGAACAGATCGCTTAAAGATGAAAGGAAAATTCATTGTTATTCAAGCAAACGGCGTAGGAGAAACCAATCCGTCTGTCATTAGTCATGAGTAACACAATTTGTAATTCACCAACTCCAACGTTTTATTTCATTGTTATATTACTAAAATATCAGCTTGTTACTGAGTTTCACAAAGAGATACCTTCACAAAGTTGTTTAACACCACGCGACGTTTAAAATATTTCGACAAGGTCGAACTGCGAAGAGGAATTCTTGACAGTTGTACAAAGATCTTTTCTTGTTTATACACACTAACCGTGTTGAACTGAAGAAATATTTGTCTTACAAGGCTCAGGGCCTCGTTGGTTGATTTCGTTAAGAATATCATGCAAGGCCACTTAGGAATTTGAATGCAGACTTACGATGTTTTTCCTCAAAGATCTGAGTTATCAAATAAATTTTCCAACACATACTTTTCAATATCAGTAAGGTATTCATCGTTTACTGATGTGAAAATTATCAGAAAAACTTTTCAATAAAAACTTATATAATGTACTTTCAAAGTCTAAGGCCTCAGTAGTTGTAAAGTAACTGAATTATAAATCTAGACGGTTACCTGAGCGTACAAAGCGGCTTATTTCAAACGAAAAACTTACTCCCAAATAACTTCTAACAGTTCTAAACTCGCTTTGACTAGTGAGGTGAGTGTTTCTCGAAAAAATATTGTCGACTCTCTGCGTTTACTACAAGGACCTTCGGCTTTATAACAAACGAAGGCTCGATGTTACCAGACTCGTATTTCGTTCACTATTCATTCACTATATTCGTTCAATTGTGATCGAGTTACGAGAACTAAAAACTCAATTCTTTACGTTCCTTTTTTAATCTGTTTACGCGACACCAAGGAAATATATTGCTTAGGACGTCGTTTTAGTTGTCTTTTTATAATTATATTGTTTTTTAGAGTATTTCGTGGAGTAGGAGGAGTAGTACTAATGGTCATTCCATGTTGGTGTTTCTTTTCAATAATAATGGGCCTTGAAGTGAAAAATTAATACATAGGCATAGGCATAATACATAGGTTGAATTGTAGTCAAGCATTCACAGAAAAAGCATGTAATCGGTCATAAATATGAACAATATTAATGAAATGACATATTCAATTTATCACCCCCTCATTCCTACTCGGAAATTCAATGTCTAAAACGTACATTTGTGGTTTATATGTCAAATTGTTATATGATGATATGGAAATAACATCTATTATTACGAATTTGTACAGAAACATATCATACGCCATTTTGAATTGGCCGCCATTTTGAACATGTTTTCACTACTATTGAAACCGGATTCAGAAAAAGGAGGTTATTAATTCTATAGATATGTATGTAACGTTATTGAAACTGAAATATTTATATATTGAAATCTCTTAAGGTTTTCAAACCAGTATACTTTATATATGAATTCAGTTATATTTTAAAAATATTTTTTATTACAGTATTTATGGTCGGAAATATGTACAAAATACGGCCTAACACAATACCAGACCATTTTAGGAGTTACCTAATTAAAAGATATAATACAAACACAGGTTTAAAACTAGTTTAAATTACAATTAATTATTGCAATCAATAAGTGTGCGCTTGCTTCGATTTCAGGAGTTTCAACTGGAATCAAAATTGATTTAATTCTAAATCGATGAATATATTAATTGTTATATTGACCATGGGTGAATGCAGGTCCAGGGATGAGGTAAAACAGATTGTGGCCAATGGTGGGACATATCATGTTTGAGGGGGAGAGGTAGAAAGGGGTAAACGCGGCACACACTTTAACAGAAAGAATAAACCTCCCAACCGAACCAGCTACATACTATCAGTCAACCCCTACCCCATTCGATAGGGTTCCTCTATCAAAGGATTTGAGAATTTGTAAAGGAGAAAACATTACGTAGGTTTGTGTACATTTGGATTTCGTTCACTAACTTTTGAAAGGCAGGAGTGAACGGAGATTTGAAACGAATTTACCGTTGTTTGTTTTACGAAGTAATTGGTTTAGCTGCAGGCCGGCAGCGGCAGATCCTCGCTTATAAATGAAGGGCGGCAGATTAAGTGATTGAAATTCGTTTAACATCAAGTGTTATGTAGGTGCGAACGCAGGAATACGTGAGCGTACATTATACTTTGTCAAATCGATTAGGCGTCGAATAGTGTATGCTATAAGTGCTCTTAAATTAACGTGACATAAGGTGTACATTCGGTTGGCAACAGCTGTCTAAGCGTGGTATTTTGTGAGTAAAACTATTACGATCCAGTGGTATTTGAAATACTTTAACAGCTATCTAAAGATACAAAAATCAGGTTATCAAAACTATATTTAAACCAAAAATCATACTATAGCGACGCTCTGTTGCACCGTGAATGAAGGACAAACAAACAAACTTTTGCATTTATAATACGCATATGGATAACCCAATGTGGGTAACGTTTGCATAACACAACAAATATGTATTTAAAGTTAAACATTTCATTCAAACACACAAAACATGAGCTATATGGCTTAGCCCTGTATTGTTGCCTAATACTGTAAGCTTGAGATATTTCGTCTATACATATTTTCATTGTGAGTGTACAGACAGATTTAGATAAAAGCCGAAAATTGTTATCCCGTTCAGAGGTATTCGAAATACTGTAAGAGCTATCTTAAGTTAAAAATCAGGTTTGATTTGATTCGTTATTGTCCTCTGCCCAAAGGTTGTCTGGAAGAGATTGCTTTATAGCGATAAAACCGCCTTTTGTACGTCTTATAGATTTTATTTGTAACGCACGCCTGTAACTTATTTAGAGTGTACATTAAAGAATATTCTATTCTATTCAATTCCAAATAAGCTCGTAGTAATCGTACAGCAGTCACGCTACCTTCAGAAGCTGAATTATGAACCTTTACGGTGAAATTATGTACCCCTTAATGCTGTATCAGCGCCCTGTCAGCATCCTCGTCATGCTCAGTACTGTAGTTAGTCAACTAATTCTATTTTTTTTAAACATACATATATACATACATACACACCAACTGTGATATTTTTTTTAATAAATAACGCTTCACACTCAGACACCCACATAAGTATTCCCTGTGTCATAGGTGCCATGGAGGATACACGAAGACAAACACACACATCCAGGAAAAGAGTAAAAATTTAAACTCATCAATTAAATTTCAACCTCGCTGGGAATCAAAACCTGAACGACGGTCCGGTATGATAACCATTGCGCTATAGGGGTCGTGAATAACTTTAGATTAAAATTATATTTACCGGGTAAACCAGATTACACTTCGTCTCCAAGGAAAATGAAAACAGTATTGCCTAGCACTTGTACAGGGAGGAAGAATCACACACGCCTACAGATTAGAAAGATAAGACACGACACCACCCTGCCCCGGCATAACGAGCATGGCGAATGTTAAAATGTTAATAAGGTTACCTAGAGATACAATCATAAGAGACAGCAGTAAGTTTAGTATAACTAATACTTATTACTAACTGGTCGATTACTTATATTTACTAACAGGATTGATCTATACTAACAGCTGATGTGGACTCAAAAAAAATCTAATCTTAACTTGGCTATATATATAAATAAATGTTTGAATATATATGAAATCGATAAACTCAGAAATTATTTGACCAATCATTATGAATAATATGTATTATTTCAATGAGAAGGTTTATATGCTATGCCCATTGATGTAACTCGCCACCAGGTGGCGCTGTAAAGTGTTGCCTTTCTATAGTGATTTTTATACCGGCTATAACGTATTTCGAATGTGATGTATGTTTCATTGTGTTCGTATGTTTCACAATGAATAGTATTTACTACAATGTAATACAACGTTAGCAACAGCAACGCGTTGCCGGTTCTGCTAGTACCATAATAAATGAACAGTTATTAGTATCTGTTTTTGATACTAGATGGCGTTGTAACACTAAAAATTATTGACAAGTTGTATACTTACAAAGGACGGTAAGATCAATTTCTGCCTTCAAGGTGTTGCTGATCATGATGTTCTTCGCCTCGCAGGTGTACCTCGCCTTGTTGTCAGAGGCGTCCGCTTTGAAGGAGAGGACGTTTTCTGACATGCGGCCACTGGTCCTGTAACAAACACAATTGCTAAGTTTCAGGTCATGTACAACCAAAATCAAAAAGTATTTCTTGTTTTAAGTACACATATTCGTTCATACAAGATATTTAAAACATCAAAATCTGTTCAATTCGTGATTTAGTCATGCAATAAGGAAACATTTTCGAAATTCTCATGGGACAACAAACAAAGAGGGTATTTATTAAAATATAGTTATATTTTATGCTTAAATAAGACTTCTTGTTTAAGATAAAATTGGGTAATCAGAATCATTAATAGGTAACTGCTTTCAAGATGTTTGGAATCCCCGCGGGATAATAAAGGGGTAATAAAGAGGATTTATGTTTTTGCTTTTAAGTTGCCCTATTTCCTTGACGAAATTGCAGCAATTTTGAAATCCACGCGAGCGTAGCTTCGAGCAGTTACTAGTAAAAAAACGACGTCTAAAAGGACAATGTGAAATAATGTACGAGCGCCTAAATTCATATCAATATTTGAGAGAAGTCATTATGAATTAAATATTTATGTTTATTAATGACAATTACGAATGGACATTAACAAGTTATATAAACAATTTAAATTTAGCTTTTTATTTTCACAACTCTCTCGTTGATATCATTATAAAATTTATTTTTAAATATAAACAAAAGTACTCGTGTAAATACGATACATATTTAAAGTACCTGTGCCAACTAACTAAGAGACGGTTCAGCCGTCCCCTGAGGGGAGGGTGAATAAAAGGGGACGAAAGGAATTAGCGATATCGCAGGCAACGCTTTTTTAGACGAGGAATTTTGGAAATACCAGAATGTTACGATACGTACCGTTATTATTCCGAATCCCGCGGGATTGTAGATGGGCAGTTGTTTGTTTGGAATCGCTGAACTGGACGTACTCGATGGAATAAATAGGACAAGGAATGCACTAAGAGTAAATGTCGGTTATTTTATATTTTACGATAGAGGCCTGCCTTAACTTCGCCTGTGTTGAATAATGAGCTAACTATCAATATTCTCAAATATTAAAGATCTTCATTGAGTTCAGACACTGGCTAATGGCACCGCTTCAGTGACGGCACTATATTTATTTGCGACGCTTGAAATTTTTTGTTAAGTGATAACTATGGTTTTGATTAAACCAGTCTAAAATCTAATTCGTTTCGAATTCAGCATCATTGAAGGTCTTTAATATTTGTGAAGTCTTTATTATTAACATTAATAAGTATTAATACGAAAGTCCGGCCAGTGAGGCGGATTCAGAAATCCTTATGCAAAATGACGTAACCAAGTCTCTCACAATTCCAAGTTATTTAACTTTTAAATGTAACATTGTCCGTCGGTATCTCTTGCAAGAATTATTCATCCGCCGAAAGTTTCAAACTAGTCTTTGCTTCGAGAGATTTTGTAATATTTATAGAAAATATAAAGAGAGGTTAAGGGAGCTCCGAGTTTTGCAAGTTTGCGTACTCGCGGAAGCCTTCAAGGATTAACTTTTTAGTTGCGCGCTATTTTCTGCTCAAATAAAGCTTAGCATGAGATTTTTAATGACGGACTACAATAACTTATAATGATTTAAGTATTTCCGACCAACTTAGTTACGAGTTGTAGCAGCTTAAGGACTTTTGTTGTTTTTAGTAGGGATGTAGTTTTTATATTAATTTTAAAATTTAAGAGTTTAATAGTAATCTTTGTACGAAAAATTTAACGACGGTTACGAAAATTTCTACAATTAACACGTACATGACGTTTTTTTTAAAGTAATGTGAGTAATTTGTAAGTCAATGTGAAGTTATAATAATTCTTTAATATTTATAAATATTTATCAGTAAAATGGCAAAGACACACCTACTGCGGCATCCTTAAAAACTACGCAATCGTCTACTCAAAGTTTTCTGCGACTAAAACACATTAGGAACTTCATTTCTAATGTATACAATTTCGGGATTCACTGTTGTCGGACTAGGGTGGCTAGGCAATCCTATAACACAACGAGATATGGACCATTAACTGGGATTTGTAAATATATGACGTAATCATTATTTTTGTATTTTTATTTCGATTAAAATAATGAACATGATAATAAAATAATATTGTTTTCACTCGGTTAAATGTTTTAGGGTTACTAAATAAATGATTTGTAGTTCTCGTATCTTCTGACATATTAATCTATAAATATCAATATAATTCTAATTATATTTCATAATAATATAAAATAAACATGTAATTACATAACTAACAAAACATAGTCTTGAATCGAATCGTAAAATTTCTGATGAATTTATTGTATTTCTTCGTTTTCATCGTATTTTATAACAGATTATACAAATTACAATAAAGAAATCTCTCTTTATAAATAATTCGCAATTACATTAACTTTGTAAGACTTAACAGAAATAGAAAGCTATAGCGAATAAAATAAAAATATTGTGAACCATTGAACTACATTGTAATTCTATCTAACGATAGAATCAGATACAATATCACAAAACGGCTTGAACATTTTACTGCGACGGAATCTGAATCCAATATTCTATAACCGGGAATATCCTTTCAAATACTGATCAGCTGGAAACCCTAGTCAGGGGCAAATTGTACAGAATATCAAAAGGGGAACGTGATTAAAATTCAAAGATATCTTAAGAGGGTTTGGGTTAGTTCGTGAACGAGCTTTTTGGATTTTGTGGGTTATAATGCTTGTAAAGCGCGACTTTACGTAACTATTTAGATAGCCTACTGCGGAATAACGTGTGTAGCTATTTCAACGGAGATCTAGGTTCAATCCTATTTGTAATTTAAGGATTTTTATATGAAGTGACTTTTTTGACTCGATTCAGATTTATTTTTGATTTTGAAAAGAAATATATTGAAGAAAACATCATAGTTGAGACATAAGGTATTTTATTTAATGTACACAACCTACAAACGTACAGGCGAGTCATCTGGTCATTGAGTAAGTGGACAACTTTATATTGTTATAAAGAGTTTAATTCGCTTTTTCGATACAACGAAGCGTTCTTATTCTATAATTTTTGATTTGGAGATGGTTGAGATGATGAAGAATATCATAGGCTACTTTTCACATACGAAACAACATGTAATTTCTATGAGAAGATCAATAAAGACGTATATTTCAGCAAAATTAAAATAAGTTTTTAACTTGTTGTTAACAATGCGTTACCTAGCAACCAATGATTGAAAGGAATCATCAACCATTCATTTTACACACGTGGATGGAGCCACGGGCAATATTTGGTAATAAAATAAATTACAAAACCCAGTATAGTACGGTATTTATTTATTTAACCTTTATTGACCACAATAAAATATTAGCAAATATCGGTACAAATAGGTAATAAACGGTATGTACGAACTATGAACTTTAACTAAACGGCTAGATTGCCCTTTACTGTTTTACACAGTCCACTGTACGAATTAATTGTTTTACGCCGTAAGCTACAAAGATTACTATTTCTAAACGTACCCACAATAAAAAAGGTTAAACAGTGACCGCATCTTCTCATCGAGGGTCCGTGAGAAATGCACCCAAGCGTGGGCAATAGCGCCCTGCCCACCGTACCGTGTGGAATGGCCATTAGAGATTCAATGTGATAGGATTTTATTTACTTTGGTATATTATTACTTTTAAATTGGAAACGGTTTTTTATCAAATGGTGCTCGTGTTTTTATTTGTTAGTTTTGATTTTTTAGTTTACGTTTTTAATGAGAATCTATATTATATTATTAAATCACTTAGCGACGAACCATCTTAGAGTCAACTTCCCCTTTTTTTTTGTCCGAGGGATAATATCTTTACGTATGCACTATGGCCACGGAGGTATGTGGAACTCCGCGGAGTGCACATCCCACAACTCATCGCAACTACCACAAAGAAAATGCACAAAAAGCGAAACTTTAGACATATTTTATGTGACATTAAAATATGTCAATGAAAAGTTAACCTTTTGACAAATTGAGTTACGGTTGGATTTCGATTGCAGAGCTCCTCTGAAGTAAATAAGATCAAGAAATAAATAAAATTAATCTAAATTTATTCTAACTTCGGTTAACCGGAAGTTGTCTTGCACGAATAATTAGTTCAGCAACACCGTGGGCGACGCTGCCAGCGGTGTCGGTACTTACGATGCCCTAAGACACTTTACAATACAGCCTTCTAAGCCTCCTAAAGAAAATGCAAGAATATTGTTTTATTTACTACTAGTTTTTACTTGCGGCTTCGCTCGATTTTTTTCTTTTAATAAATGTATTCTATGTTACTTTTAATACCTCCAAGAATATGTGTACAAAGTTTCATGATGATTAGTTAAGTAGTTTTCTTGTGAAATTGAAACAAACAAACTTATATTCACACTTATAATATTAATAGAGATTAT
>DWPA01000470.1:0-24867 GCA_018251375.1 Calpodes ethlius
AACTAATATCATTTTGTGAACCTGCAGTAATACTTATTGACTGACCTGTACACAATCAGAAGGAAGATTCTTTTCGATTTAGAAGTCGATAAAGGTAGAGTACAACGTTACTTAATACCTAGCTGGTTATTAAACTTTAATATTACCTATGTATATTAATAATATATTCTGTAATATTAGTAAATTACAATATTTTTGTCTTTTGAATACAGTTCAGACAATATTATAGGATCTAGTGTCTTGGACCTAACGTGGAATTGTAAGAAAATGTTTGTGTATGGCGGAGGCCGACATTAATGAGGTTTGATGGCATATTTCTCTGTTTTATTATAGTTATCTCTCATCTACCTACTTTATGAATATTCGGAAATTAAATAGTTACTTATTATTGCAATCACTACGAAACTCGTTGTTGGTACCCACCTCCAAGTACGTACACCTACTGTTTTTAAGTAGATAGGTATCATTTATTGAACTTGGAAGTATTCTGTTGGATGCAGATTGTGAAAAATAGTTTTTAACCCTACTAGAAGAGCTTTTGAGTAGTGTTTGATCATTCGCTGAGCTTTACGAAACAATGCCTCAACTTAAAGCTGGAGGGAAACCACACGTCGTTCTAAGTTTAGAGAGACCGTTGCCTCGCTGGAAGAATGGCGGAATCCTTACAATGCAGGTTGTATACAAAACTTGTTTGACCAGAATTGAGAAAAAAAAGTGGCGGGCAAGTTCGCTTCGCCTACAATAGCATTCCGCGCTCGTCGGGACCGCCCGCGCCCCGCCCCCCGCCCGCTCGCCGCGCGCCTCAGTCCGCGAGCGAGCGCGACGCGACCGCGTGCGTTGTACAGTGCAGTGCTACGCTGAGAATGAACTCCAAACGTTCTCCCATACAAACACCACAAAATTTGTGACTGTGTCTTTTCCAATTAAAAACCTACTCCGTAACTGTAATCTAAGTAATCTTCGATATCCGCCCCTAGTTTTTCTTATTTTTTCATTTTTTGCAACGCATAGTGAGGTGCATTATCTATTGCGACCGGCTAATTGGTGTTGTGAAAAATTCAGTGTAAGGTGTAATTCATGTATGGTTGATCCAAATCACACGCTTGATATCGATTTCCCGGCGTCACTGCTCCAGAACAGCTGTTTTGGGGATGCGTCAATACACAGACCGACCTCTGTCGTTTCTAATCTGCAGATAATAAAAAAACCCATTTCGAGTGAAGTGTAGTGACGTGAAACTCCAGTGTTGTATATAGTAGAATAAATACCTGTTATAAATATTATATTTAACAAATCCAACGGCAAAGACGGAATATTACGCCGATCGGATGTGCGAGTGTGTGGATCGAAAATCTGTGTAAAATTGTGTTAACCGATTTGGATTTACCAGGTGACCGTGGATTGAATCCTGTTGATAAGGTACAGTGACGTTTATTGTTATTTCGATCAAAATGTGGAGTTATTTTTAAGTTACAACCGGTTGCGTAGCCGTTGTATGCGTTTTGTTCGCCGCTGTGGCTGTAGGCCTATCGGGCACCGTCGAACGTCGGATTTATTTTGCAGTTTAGAAACTAACAGTTTTGTAATCTTTGAATACAGATGAAACGAATCATTGTGTACTGCTACATTTTCATTGATGAATTTTGTAATTTACAAAGTTCATTTCCGTTCAATAACGAAGACCGTAATTTTAACTTCAACCCATAAAATTGTTGCAAAACTGAGCAATTTAAATTTTTGACATTTATTTGTTAATTTTGTGTGCTGGTGTTGACAGAGTTGCAGCGTAAAATAAATATGCAATTAGTTACTAACTTTCTAGAATGTTCATAAAATATAACTAACAGTAATTCTATTTTAAGAATTTTCTAGATATATTACTAATTACCTCACCAGTTATTTTAACAAAAAACCTTGTTTCGCAGTTGCCACTCGTCTTTCTACTGCTTTTGTCTATGAAATCTTCATTTTGGTAATTTGATTCTCCAAATTTAATTTACTTATGGTGCTCATGCATAGCACACTTAAAGGACAATGTTTAGAAATATTCTAAAAGCATGTGATGTAAATATATACACCTGTGATCTGTTGTGTAGCGACTTACTAAAAGTAAACTAAATCTCAAAATATTTAAATCACAGGAGTCTTTGCATAAAATCATGAAGACTGATGTATGATTTCTAAACTGGATAACTGCCATCACACAATATTATCTCTGTAACTCATAATATCAAAATAATGCTTGATGATGATAAAGAAAAACTAATTATTTTTTTTGATTACTATCACACAGTGAATCAGAATGTCCTGTGATGTCATTGTACGCTGTTGATGTACAAAATGCATAAATATTTCCCTAAAGCTTAGCAGTATTATCTAAATACCCATCTAATGTGTTAGGTATTAGTTATTTCTGTAGGTAACATCCCAATTAGTCAAATTTCACAAAAATTTATGTTTTGGGTATCAAATAATAACATTAACTTAATACTTCTTGTGACCATACTATAAAAACAGTAATATAATGGACATCCTTATTAAACTTACTTAAAATATTGTGTACTTACAGTATAATGTATGCATAGTAAAGTTAAGGATATTTAACAAACTTTGATGATGTGTTACTTATGGTATTATTTTGAAATGTTTGTTTTGGAATAAAACTTCATTATTTAAACACATAACAATCTTTATGAGAATAAAAATTAATAAATTATAATACAATTAAATCAGAATGAAGTATCCCTTAACAATACAAAGATGAAAATCCTTTGTATTTTTTTTAAACTACATACTTTACAGAGTAACAAATGAAATATGGATGAGTAATTAGGGCTGTAATATTGAGTAATCTATAATAAGATAAAGAGTTAATGTTTGTGTTCAGATTAATGTTAAAGTATGGAATTAATCATTGAGATCATTTATCTGATTTTAAAAATCTTTCACCAGTAACAGTGAATGATGTAACATAGGTTATACTTTTCAAAATCTTAATTTCTTCTGTGCAAAGCCGCTAGTTCACTCATGATTTAAATAGGAAATAACATGTTTTATGTATTGTAGTTTTACCTGCCTCTAGTTACAACTTTATATATTTATTCACGGTTAAAATAAAAAAAACGATTTTATAAATTAAGATCAGGAATTTTACTTCTTAAATAAAGTTAAATGGTACATTTCCAGTAAATCATGTTTTATCCCAGTTTTTGGTATGAATAATGTAGATTACAATCTAATTCATAGTAGGCTACAACTCATAGGTAAAAGTTGGTTAGGGCCACGCTATGATTTAGCAATAGTGATTGCCTCTGTTTTGACTTTCCCTTTGATGTTAAACTCAAAAAGCAGTATTTATATAAAAATGTGAGCAGGCAACATGTCAGTGATGCTCAAACTCACATGTTGAGGATGAAATAAATAAAAACAACATTATAGAGTAAATTTTTATAGGAGTTACCAAGCTGGTTCCAGTGGTTATTTAATAAATGCAAACAGAATATCAATGATAGCTTGCTGAAGATGAATTAGAATTATATAACGATTATCAGCTCAACCCAGGTTTGCATGTTTGCATTTAAGGTATAAAAAAAATGATGTATATTACTCAGTAGTAGCAAAGCTTTGTATGAATAAATTCACCAATGTTACCTCTTTATTACGGCGGAATTTAAATACGCATTTTGCTATGACGCTGAATGCAGTGTAGATGGTAGGGATCATTATACCTACCATCTCCATATAAAAAATAGTGCCTTGTTTCCCCGTGAAAAAAGGACAAATAAACAGACTTTGTCATTCATATTACTGGTGTGATGATCCTAAAATTGCACTTAAGACATCCTTGAGTTGTTTATGTACATGTATAGGATAACTCCTAATTGTTTAATAATAAACACATAAACAAAAAAAAGTAGCTGAATAATAAAATAATAGTTCTCATGTTTAACACAAGTTACTTCTAAATACATCTAATACTCATAGCATGACTAGTTACCAGTTAGTAGTTAATAAAAGTCGCTACTAATAGAGACGAGTAGTATACACCACTGTCCCAAAGTCCGACGTTAAGGTTGAGTGCCGCTGCTCCTCATCATGCAAAGCAAAGGGCAGCCAGCGCTTTTGTCGCCGTGAGTTATAGTCGCCGAGGCCGCCTCCTACAAATACGCTGACGTAGCTCCGAACCAAGCACTATTTGCTGCACCATATTTCAAATTTTATTACGCCCATTCTAGGCCGTCTAGCCCCGAATGACTTATTGGTCGCGCCTGATGACGGGACGCGTGATTAAAACTAGCCCGTATTCTACGTGTTTGGTGTCTGGGTCGTGTCAACCGTTGGAGACATAGCTATTATATTGTTATTGATGTAGTCTACCTTGTGCTGAGTCAACTGCAACAGGATCAGTACAGAATTCCCGATCTGTCCCTCATTGAAGTATGTCTCTAGACATCTTAACACAACGAACCGTTAGTTCTGTTGTGGATTCTTCTGTTAAATATTTCGAAATGTTTATTTGAAATCGTGCGTTACGTATTTAGATCGAGAACGTTGTTAGCATTATTTTGTAGATTTATTGTCTTGTCAGGTATTGCATTGCTCTGCAATGAACGGATGATGAGCATGTGTGAAATATTTATAACTTATTATGTGAGAAATCGAGCTATGTTCAAAGGAGTAATAAATTAAATATATTTCAGATACAAACGCATAATTTGGCTAATCGGCGATAGTATCATATTTTAATTTCTCAAACAGATAATTTCGTACTATGTATAAGGCTGTCAAATTGCCTAAAATAGTGAGTAACTAAAATATTGTAAATATTTTACTCACCATACAAAATACATTTTATTAAACTCCGCCAAAAGGAGGTAATTCTGCGATACTTGCGTTGTTGTGTTCGAGGCTTGTTTATTTTGTGATAGCAGTCAGTAAGTAAGTGATAGTAGTAGAAATTATAAGTAAAAGGAAAAGTATATAATCAAATGTTATTCATATTATTTAAGACTTACCGAGATGAGAATTGTTCGACTGGTTTTAGTTTCTTATTGTTTTGAACTTTGCTAAAGAACTTATCAAGAACTTATTCAGAAAGCTCATAGTTTCAACATAGAAAACATAAATATTTTACCTTGTGAGCTTAAAGATTTTTAATATTTAAAATTACTTTTATTTAGATTACAAATATAAAAATACTAAAAAGGTGATTGATTCTTTTGTATAATTGCCTGCTCCATCCTCTCAGCTACCTCCACCCATAAAAACCATAACGTAACAATTCTCCGTGAAAGAGGTAGAAATAAACAATGAAACTTTTTCACACTTTCCTATTTATAATAATCCTAGAAATACTCAAGTTATTATTTAGTTTTTTACGTAAATAGTATAACTATTTAAGTATTAACTTGAGTTCCCATGTATGTTTTAAGTCTGGTTGCAATTGTATAAATTATAAAATATAATTTTATGTATAATATAGTAACTGTTATTGTATATAATAGTTGTGTTGATTTAGAGTGGTACGCGTCGGCCGTATCACGATATGAAAGATAATAAAACAGGTTACGTTTTTGTACTTGACCTGACTACCGGACGAGAGTGAAGTCAAACTTTATAAGTCATGTAGTCATTCGTTGATGCTCGCACGCTGAATATACTATAGCGCCTATTAAAAGTAACTTAGGAATTGTTTATTACAGGCAGATATCTAGGTACTTATTTTCATTTCCGAATGACACGTCAAAGTAAAGCAATCACGTTTATCGCTGACTCATACCTAACTAAGCAACTTGTTGGTTGGCAATTTGCATGATTTGCTTTGCTGGAAACAAATTTATTTGAAAATTAAACAGCCCAGATAGTACAGATGTGTACAGGTGGAGTTTAAAGCATAATTTTAAACATAAAAATCACAAACATTACTTGCTAGTAAAACTGGTGTAACTGTATTCTCACTGTGCTCGCAAACGCAAATGACTAATAAAATAATTTCATAAACAATACTTAATTGAAATCCGTAGCGGATTTCATCAATGCTTTTGTCAAAATCGACACTTGGCAAAGTAGCAGCTGAACTATTTTACGGAATATATGGGTCCAGTTCATCGTTCATGGCCAAATAGACAAAAGGATCGATTCTTTGTATTGCTTTCTTTGCTTTTGGGATTGTTCATGAAAGTAGAGGAAAAGAAGAAAAGTATGCCCCTTAAAATTCACCAATCACAGGACTAAAGAACTATGCATGCTGATATTAAATCCATGCTTGATTGTTATTTATGAATTTAATAGTTCGCTATCACAAACTCGTTGAGAAAAAACGGTCTGCGCAGTGCATCGCTGCATTACTTAAATGCAAGTATTGTTCTTGAATACGCGGATTTTGTTTTTCATAATTTCAATATAGTTGCGAATGATGTTGAGGCTAAAAGCCCCTCTGAAGAGGGGTTATTGTCCATCTCAGTATTCAAAACGTTTGGATCACCTGCTACGGGGCTTGTGTATTAATTATAAGATGACAACAACCGAAACTAACTCCAACGTGCTTTATAATGTTTGAAACCTCAGCGACTGCTTAATAGCACTCACTCTTATCCAACTCCTCTAAAATTCATTCACAATATCCTATCTATCCGGTATCCTCAAGACATTAGCCTGGCCTCTGTAAGAAAATCGTACTGAGTGTTACTCTATCTACCTACTGTCCTATCTAAAGATTACGGATAGATGAATGATTAAAAGCGGTCGTGACTGGACCACATATAAGGAAAATATTATATCGTGTGCTAAAATCTTCAAACTTGTCCAAAAGTGTTTGAAGTACATTTGTTAGTTACATGTCTTCACTGACTTTTCTCGCGTCCAAACCGGCGTCGGTCGCTACGGTCCGAACATAATATGTATCGAAATGTTTGAAAACTATACTTGTTATGTGTGCATCACGTTATTTTCGTCAATGCGGGTTGAATGCGGAACAAATGGGAATTATATGGGATTTTACGCAAATAATTGCTTAGACACGCTCGTAAGTAAAACGGAATACTTCGTGAGGTCATAGCGTCGAACATTACATTACGTACAAACAAATACTTATGTCATATCATTGACAGCTCATCCTTTTATCTCAGCTTTAAGCTCTTTAACTAAAAGCCTGATATAATATCAGGACTGATTTTTTAAGCATTTGCGTGGTATATTTGTATTGGTGTTAGTTATGCATGCACTGAGATTGGCTTTTTGCGTCATCATTTTGTATGTGTGTTAGATTTCGTAGACCACCATCAATTTGCCTGTCTAGTTGGTCGGATAATTGAACACAAAAAACAACAGGACATAATGACGTCCTAACAGAATGTTACAAACACCCATATTCAAAAACAACACTGTGAGGTCTCACAGTAAAATAGATAGAAACAATCGATTATCATCTGCTTCACATCAGTTTCTTGGAAAATGTTAAAGAGAAAGACGAGAATATAAACAATGAATATTTCCTTTTTATTTCACTGTGAGACCGCATAGTTTTATATGTGAATAATGAGGTAAATAAGCCTTGTTGAGTCTGCCGTGATATATAGTCTCCTTTGTGATGTCGGAAAGTAAAACGTGACGATCACTTGGCCGGAAATGAGTAGCCGAAACCTTCACAATTTCTTGTGTGAAAGAGCGGTCGAATCAACTGATGTAAGTTGTCTTCGCTGCGAACCAATATCCATAAATCTGAACGGCATCACAAATGCACTGGTTATCATAGAAGTGGTGAAACTATTACAATTTTATTGTTGTTATGCCCAATCTCTCGAATACCCAAATACATAATCTTCCTTTCAAATCTACTCAGGCGATCTGAATAGCAGAAGAGGCTATAACTTTGTACCGGCTTCAAGTTTCTCGTTTATCGAAAGGTTATTCACTCCACACAATTAACAAAAATCAGCATTTCTACCAGAAACCAGTTGATAAACGATTGAACATAATAAATTGCTTGTACGATAATATTTATAGCTGAACGTGAATGGAAATACAGTACGTAGGTATCTTAATAGGATATTATGAAACTGGATATCACTTTGTAAATTTTCGATGTTTTGCATTTTATTAACAAAACTAATCTTCGCCGTTACTTTGCTATCTCGTGCTGTTTTATGTCTTTCTGGAAAGTGTATATCATAAACATAATATTATCTGCTTTAGTTTGCAAATCAGCCAGTATTTTGTTTAACGAGTTGTAGATTGGCATTAGGACGTCATAGCGACATCGTATCGCCAGCTACGTACGTAATTAAATATTTTGCGTTGTCATACATTTCAATATTAAATTCAGTTTCTATTTGAATTTATACTATACAAAATACGTGCAGGATATATATAGGTGAGTTCTTAACTTGAGATAACTGAAAAAGCTTAATATACTATTGTGTTTTTTAAGCGAAACGTTCGTAAGTGATTAGTGAATTTACAAATTAGTGTGTTCGGAAGTCTCCTGCCTTCATCATCACAGCCCACGACTGCCTCACTTTTATACTCGAGTCTCCTTACATAATATGAGAGGTTCAAGCCTTAGTACACCATGTTGGGAAACTGATGGTTGGTAAAATTTACACACATTTAACAATATCATGGAGAACTGTCAGGTGTGCAGCTTTCCTTACGATAACTTGTTCGTTGAAGTAAGTGATAGTTAACTTTTTCATACTTATCTTTGGATAAACTTTGCGTTCGGGATTGGAACTCAAACCCCAGCGTTCGGTGGACCATCGTCCGAGCCACTAGACTACAACTGCATATATTCCAGACTTGCTGGAATTTAATTGTGACCATATTTATACAATAGTCACGGGCGACAGGGGCTGGTGGCGCTGCAAGCTGGTTTGCTATATAGATCATAAAAAGTCATGTTACGAATATCGAGCAATTGATAAATACTTACTAATCAACAAGTTACTTCATGCGGTAATTAGTTAACAAAAAATAATAACTTGCATTCTCATGTCTGTGGAAAACAAGTTTGCGGTATTAAAAAAAAGTGTTTGAAGAGTATTGAGCTCTGAGACTACGAGCTGTAGTTGAGTATGGATCCAGGTGTCTATAGAACCCAGAGGTCAACTAACAGATGTCCAGGGCATTCCTTTCTTAATTATCAATTAAAACTTATTTCCTTCTATTAATTAGAAGCAGGTGGTTCTGCTCAAATAGTGGTTAATATATTTTGTGAGCTTCATCGTATTTATTTTTCAATACGTAATAAATAATGGAAATCTCGATCGAGGTTTAATGGAGATGTCATGAATCATAATTTTAGTAGCTGGTTTTATCATCGTCGGTATACCCATAGTTACTAAAGTAACTTTGAAAATCATTGTTTTTGGAGATTTAATTGGCCCTCGATTAAGATATATTACACGATTAAATACAAGAATGGCAGCTAAGTAGGAAAACCTCCAAGAGTACTGTCGTGATTATACTGGATAGAACTAATATTGTACCAATTGAAACCAGCAACCTCCTACAGGAATGACCTGGAGCCGCGATCTCATTCATTGTTTAGCGAAGTATTCCACGATAAAAATTGGATAAAATTTGAGGATGACTTGAGTTCTTTGAAACTTATATATAGAAAGACCTTCGAAAGACTAAGTTTAAGTGTAATGTTTATAAACTAATTAAGACTTTAAGTAAGTAAGGCAAAATTTCCTGAGGCCCACGTTTGTAAAGACAAGTTACGACGTATCAAGCTTATATTACTATTTAGTTTAAACATGATTATCTCTTGTCAATCTATTTGCACCTGGGATATCATGTCTCAGTATCCTCTGAGTGTCCTCGTCAGTGTTACTTAGCTAGCACTAGCATACTTATGTTAAACTGAACAAAATAAAGCGTAAAGGACTGAATTGTGAGTCATGAATAATAAATAAGGTGCTGACGCTACATGTAGGTGTACACATATATTTCAGCTGAAATCTCTTCGTCTATGACACGGCAAAGCTACGCGACAGTAAACGTTATTTAGTAAAAAATTCACCAATCTGAATACCTGTATGTTTTATTCATTGTACACTGAGCGTTTAATAATACGGGAACGATATAAACTATCCCCGTTATCTGCTAACAATGTTTATGTGAAAGTTATTTGTTGGTTTTAAACTTAACACCCGAAGTTATGGTCGTGATTTACTTTAATCTTAAGTTATACATAACTAAAAGTTAACAAGTTAAGTAAACATACATCTTAAGTTATGCGTGCGATTATTAAAGGTAATGTAAATGCAGACATTGAATAGACTGATCGTATCAGAAATAACTTACCTCAGAAGCGTAATAAATGTTGTCATGTTGCCTCTGGTCGGCTGAAGATGGTCGTAGACTGTAGATAATGGTCACACATTAGGATTATTCTTCTAATTAAATACGTTGAGCCGACACCACTGAGCAGCGTGCGCAGCAACCTTATCTCCAAGTCGCGGCCGATAGCTAGTTGGAAATAACTACATTAGCATGCGTCGTATGAATGGACCGGTACATTGGATAAATATGCGTATCTCGATATTTTATGGCTACTAGTACTCCGAAAGCGTTCAGACCGCCCAGCGGTAGTGGGAAGATTTTCCGGTCGCGCCGACCACTAGAAATGTGCTGCTGAATTAAATACACATAAAAATGTTAGTCGGAATACAGCGATTGTCAAGTCTGAGAGGACGCGAGCTTTTGAATCCAGTCCGGATCACGCCGTGGGCAGGTAAAAATATATTTTTGTCGGATGTTTTTGTATGTATGTATGTAAATTATATTCGGCTTTCAGATCAGGAATTCAGATTCGAAATTCCGTGTCCCTAACGCAGACATTTTTTATGCAGGCGCGCGAGACGGCCGTGTGCTTTCGGACTAACGTCAGGAATACAAGTAACGATGAAAAACTTAACTGTGTAGTTAACTGTAATGAATATATTGGTTTATAAATATTTAACAGATGTTGTTATGATTTATTGATATTTTTTGGTGAATTAATAAAACAAATATGTAAGATTTATTACTCCGGGTAAATAATCGCTCCATAGTTAGGTCCGTCCATCTGTCCTGTCCAATTATCTCTGAAACAAATAAACGGAAAAAGTTTAAATAAGATATAAATCGATGATATTATAAGTGCACCTTTATTTCTTATAACTTCATTGGTACACATAGATTTGGGTAATCTAATTACATACTTATAAGTACCATGATTTGCTTTAATCCATTAAATGCTGGGCACATTGCTCTTATGTCCAGGCCAGAGCATACTGCGCCACGCTACTCCAGGACGGATTGAAAAGATTCAAAACCAATACCTTGAATAACTGAGTTTATTGTACGTTACGCTTGCATACCAATTGCTGACATAGTCGTTCATACAGATAAGATGTGTCCCTACAGTCACACGGACATTGGACATGGACACCCAAACACACAGTAAGTGTAGCAAACATTACTGGCGTGTACTGGATACTAATGTTAATACATTAGGGAGCAGCTAATGTTAAGTATATTACTGATTCATTACCGGAAGAGTTCTATATTCCAAGTTTCTTACCTAGTTTAGGTAACTGACGAATTTTCACATAATATACACCTTATCTTTAACGTTTACCCTACGAATTAAATTGACCGTGTAATATGCATGTAATGAAATCAAATATATGAGTAAATAACATTAACCGATAAAGGTACGTAGATATTTGCCATTAGGAACTATTCTGTTCGCGATATCAGCTGGAAATGTTGTCTATAATATGTAGTAAAGGCTCGTTACAAAGTCATTTATTTTAAAAGGTAGCGATTGTATTAAACTTTATAATACTTAATAAAGTTTTCATTTCTACCCGAGACAGACAATTAACCTCGGTCATATAAACATACACGTGTATGTATGTGTGCGAGCCTCCGCAGTCTGTAAATACAGATAAATTAAACAAGGTGAGTTTTGTGTGCACACTTCAACTGTCTGTGTTCAGTGCTTTGGGCGTGCTAGGTTGTTTCTTAAGTAATTACTTGGGATCTGTGGTGATTTTATTTAGCAATAATTGTATAAACGATAAGGCCGCCGATTGTATTGTGATTATTAATTATTGTTTCAAATGCATATTTCACTTATGGTGTACAAATACGGTGTATAAATAAATAAATGAAATTAAAAACACAATTAGATAGCAGTCCCGGTCCTCGGTCACTTGCTAGATACTATCGTCATGGGATCAGCTGTTAAATGCACTTATTAATACTTTACTGATATCAACCTACCCGCTAATAGAATTCAAATAATAAACATCAGCATTAAGCTACAGTAGAACTGAACTGACCCGTGGCCGCAGTATCGATTCGGAGCCCACACGTCCGCATATCTACCGATAGTAGCCTAGCTGTAGTACGTAACTGGGTGGACGGTGAATCTAGGTTCTAGAGCGACTTCCGCTGACCACCGCGCTACGGCTGCTTTCACCGTCGCGTTGGTGTTTCCAGTTTGCTAATAATGGTCGTGTTACGTTTCGCCGACTTAGACTATGGGTAAAATCTAATCTGACTTTTGTGACTGTGAACATCACATGACCGGCATGTACTCGTATGATAGCGTTAATACTTACCATGTCAATAGACGGATAACTTCATGGTAAGCATTATCCCCTGATCTTAACTATTAAGGCATCACCTTCGTGTCGCCGATGAAGTCAAGGAAGTCAGAACTTAACTTAACGCTTAACAGGTTCTAATTTCATTGTCGATTCTGGAAAGAGAATGGTAGATGATAAGTACAAAAACTTTGTCAACGTGCCCACTAAAATAAATCTCTATCTGGAAATAATAGTTTTTTTTATAAATCCCAGGCAACGCTTTGAGATGGTGAAAGTTTGTTTGCTATGCTTATCAATGAAAAATACACGTTTCTAAATGTCAACTATAAATGTTATGTTCTCTTAATTTTACTCATACCATCGTTACAATAACAAATGTTATGTATTTGCTATCTGGGTGCCTGTACGAAACTATTATACGTGTTAACTCATTCCAAATATTTATGTATATATCGTTTATTGATTGTGCAAAGGTCACGTACTTAACGCAACGTTCTTGTAAACTACTAGCGAACCCCACCTGCTTTGCTAGGGAAAAAATATAATCTTTTGGAAGTCGATACTTTACAGAGCAGTCTGGTGGCGAGTTATATCAATGGTCATAGCTTATAAACCTTCTATGTCGAAGAATACATATACATACCAATTTTTATAATCATCGGTCAAATAGTTTCTGCGTTTACGAATTTCAATTATTTCAAACGTCATTATTAAAATATATATATTACGAAGTAACAGAAATCCTTTACAGTTGATTATTAAAATCAGTTGAATGTGAGCCTTAGAAAATGACAAATGTACCATGTTATGTACCTACACACCATTGGATCTAGGCCTTAGTCCGTAAGCAAAATATATCGTAGTAACATGTATTCCGTTTACTCCCTCGTCTCTGGTTTAGATTAGGCACCCACGCCAGAAATATGATTTCTGACAATGGAAAAGAATGAATGCGGAAATTGAAACTTTTTACATTACGCATTTGGGGGAAAATGATGGAATAATTTCCGTGAGCGGGGATTAGCTCTCGTCCTTACACGTAAATCCTGCCATCGAATTAAATCACATCTTTTGTCAATATGCTAGTCATTTTTTGATTCCAAACTCGACGTTTTTGGAAAAATACTTTATCATTGAAGAATCGGTGAAAGCAACTCCTCGGCACTTCTTTTTTAAGTAATAAGTAAGTTATACAGTATGTTTTTTTTGTTTAAAGGTTGTTGCATGGACACTCGAAGCCCATGGAGTTTGTGTAGATCCAAGTAATTGATTGTGGCAACTCGTGGTCGGAAGAGGATAGGTGACCGCTAATAGTAAAAGTTTGTTCATTGCTTTCGTGCTTCAGAGGGTACATCGAGGATCTCGCAACAAACCTCGGCTTTGGTTGTTCGTAAGAGCTTATGAGAACGAATCGTTATTTTTTCTGAATTGTTATTTAAAATGATTCGTTAACACCTTTATAAATCGTGAAAAATTCACAGGAATGTTAAAAAGCACAGATATGACAGATCCGACATTATGAATTGCCACGATATATTAAATCACGATTAGGTTCAAATATGTAAATATTCGTTCGTTTTTAATGAAACATTATTTATCTCGAATGGTCGATAACGAATGTACGAGCCGTAGCATAACAAGCAGACAGTGCGTAACATAAAATCTACCGACACCACATTATACCATTACCCACAACCTCTATTACTACATTCATTAGCCCACAACCACTCCATCAATCTGAGCATCAGTCAGTTTGTGAAGAGACCAGTGCCTCGTAGTGGACCATCAATGGATCGAAACTATGTTACACACACACGCACATACGCGCACACATACGTACCCGTGCTCCTCGGAAGTCTACGTGTTGGTATTTGGGAAAATAATAAGATCCTTTAAATAGTTTATGCGATATCGTGACTTACACTTGCACACAATATATTGTTCGATAGTTTGTTAGAAGAACGCATTTTGCTTCGCGTTTATTCTGTATTAAGTTACTTTATAATCCGATCCCAGTACAGACAGACTGACAGACGGCCGCACCGTCCACGGGCGCAGCGGAACGACTAAGCTAATGGATCTTGTTTAAGCGGATTCCACGAAAGTGAAGGCTACACTTAGCTCGTTTCTAAAATTATAAGCTGCGTTACCTATTCCGAGTCTCGATACAGGTTTGACTAGAATTGATATAATCTTCGTGTGAGAGAAGCATTTAAACTATGATTTTCGTTGAAGCTTTTTTATGAATGATTGAACTATTAAACGGCGGTAATATAGTATATTTAAAGACCATTTACTATTTTGTGCAGTTTCCCACTAACGTTATCTAATTTTCGAGTACCTACTTATAAATATAGCACTAGAAGTTTTGGTAATACTAACATAATTTAGGAAGTTAGATTAGATCCAGTGTTATTAAGCAATTGCATCGTACACGACGGAGCCACTCCTCGCGGCCCAAAGGTGAAGGAGAGCTCAGTTTATTTATGTTATGTTTTGCGTTAAGAATTACGATACGGTGTTTACAGCACGGGTCGTCGAGTCGCGATCGAAACTTTATCTTTGTATGTAATACGTATCATATACTTCGATTCATATTAAGAGCCAATAGCATGCATTTTAATTTTCAGTGTACACGTTTTATAGTACTTACATTATATGATTTATAATAACGTCGTCAACTTAAGAATTAAAGAACGGGCGATGGAGACACATACACATAGAAACGCGTGCGCGCACACATATGAGTGCAAGCAAGCACACACGCACTAGTAATTTTGAAAATGTTGATTGTAGGATTTTACAAGCAGTACGTTTGGTCCGCGCTGTGCGACGATACTAGCGCTGCAGTGGCCGCAGCGAGAGTAGCTTCCATTCATAAATATTCAAATATCGAATTTGGACGCTCGTTAGTAACTACCAAGGTTTTAATCACGTCGCAGCTCTGTTATTTTTGTTGACATTGTACCGACCACCGTTTGTCTCATAGTGGACCACTAGTTATTACCAAGAGACGTATGTTTGATAAATTCTAATAGGTATTAATAAGATTATTAATTGATATAATGAAAATATCAATTTTGGAACCATTTTATTTATCCTATAATGTTGCTCTTTACATATGCTGATAATAGCAACCGAATTTTTTAAAAGCCATTTTACAAAGACATATCGTCATTATTACATTACTATATTATTATTACATTATTTCAATTAAATATTCTAATCCTAATTCATTACATCAATTCTTTCAATCAAATCTTCAAGCCAAGTCCCAAAGACGAATCGCACAGTAAATTAAACCAAGTTTTTGAGATAAAACGAACTGGATTTCAGTCGGTCATCGGTACAAATCAATGTCTGTCTGAATGACGCCGGTCGTTGGATGTTCTACAAACACGGGCGCGGTGTGCGCAGTAATTAAGCACAATTCATATTCGGCCCGTATGAAATATTTTCATTTATTGCCCTACCGTCGACCGACGACCGAATGTACCAACTTGATCGCAGGCACGCCAGCGCGCCGCGCGCCGCGGCCTCCAGCCAAGTGAAATGCACAAAATCCATTCGGTTTTATCTCGTTAGCACCCGCTTCCAGTCCAAAGTCGACTCTACGTGGAACAGTTAAAGCTCACAATGTTTCACACTGCTCATTCTATCCTATAGATGACGTGGGCCGGGAGCCGCACGATCGAGCACTTTTGGTGCTTCGCAGTACGAGTTTGAGTTCAAAATGGATTGGGTTCGCGCGGGAAAGGGTCGCCGGGACACTTCAACTGGAAAGGGTCCTTGTGCAGCAGTGATTAAGGTTGATTTACGATCGAATAGGAGTGTAGATGATTTTTTATGGTGGACAGCCGGCAATCAGCTGTTTCGGCACGCGTTCTCGGCCCCCAGGGAGGATGATGTCAGCTCCCTCTAAGCGGAGCTTCGTTTCTATTAAATTTTCTAAAATTGCGACCCCCTCCGGTATGGCGGAATTGGTGTAAAAACATATCGGGGAGCGTTGGAATACTTTGAGAATTTTAAACCATTATTACTAAGTAGAGAATCATGTAGTCCCTTTAAAAATAAATAACATGAAATAACTTTTATGTTGTATAATTCAATATTGTTTATTAAGTAAATAAACATTATTTACGTTAGGTATTTCCGATACACAACACAATACCTTTTTGGGATTAAGAAGGAATAAAAAGGAGTCCTGCAGGATCGACGGAGCATTGTCCGATTCGTCTGACAAAGGCCATGTGTATAGGCGACAATATTTTAACAGGAATGGTCTTAAATCCTTTATCGTAGAATGGACGACACGGAGAAAATGTTTAGCATGTAAAGCAACGTTCATTTACGGTTTGTTTGTTAGAATTGTTAGGTGTGCCATGCCTCTGACGGTTCTTTGATATCCTATCAATAAATAATTACGTATTTTGACTGAATGCAATTTCGCCCCTGTTTATAACACAATCAAAAATTCTGTAATCAATGTATGAGTATTACTATTTAGTAACTCTCGAATTATTATTGCAAAAGATGCCATAACGTTGGCATCGAATAGTAACAGTGTCTAATATCGGACTCGTCTTCAAAAAGTTTAACATACCTAGTAGAAGTAGCTTCGAATATTATAGCCCAACAGAGAAGTCTGAGTTAAAGTAGGTATATAATATGTCGTACTAATTATTTGATTCCAGCTGTCGGTTAAATGTATCCTTCAACTTTCTCGCCGGGAAAATACCCTAATATAATAGTAAAATTCTTAAGGTATATTCTAATATAAAAGTACGTCTATATATGTTGGTATTCGGTACTGGCACATCATTCAACTAGCTCGGTAACCTTATTCGAGACAGCGATTATGTGAATCTTTTGTTTACAGCGAATTTATTAACACATTATTAAGGCGCTACTTAACGAATTCTTGAATCATTTTCATCGAAACGGACTAAATATATAGTGTGAACACTGAATAGACTATAAATTCTATATTATGTCGAGACGATAGGAGAGCTGGTGGGTGATCAGTTGCGGGGTCGTCGTTAGGATTGTTCGATTATTGTTTAGGTTTTGACTTGTTTGTTTCGACTTAACAGATGTACCTTTGTTACCAATTACCACAGATTAGAACCGAGTTGAGTGTTCTTTAGTTCACGCCGACAGGTAAACACACTAGAGATTATTCCCACAGATAGTTACATCCCGGATTTTAATGTATCAGCGTGACGTAGACACACATATCGTGGCCTCTATCGTAATTTATTGCGGACATGCCCACAGCACAACAATGCTCTAAACATTATTAAAATGTTAATACGGCGATGAGCGTTTCCGTGAATTGTCCGCGAGCGTTTAGCGTAAAGCACATCGGAGTCATTTTTACCTTTATGATTTATAATTTGATTTTATAATTGATGTTAACTTATGAGCTTTTAAACGGCTCGCCTATTTTACTGTCGCGCTGTCAAACTAGGCTGTATTTGCATATGAGCTGGACTATTTTTAACTAGTGGCGCACCGTTTTATTAATATATAGCCTATGTCAATAAGTAATAACGTAGCATTCCCTATACAAACTCACAAATATTATGTTTATTATACAGGGATTCAAAACCACAATATAATTTCTCTGTCCATAGGACTAAGATGTTTTTTCACGGTAAAATGTAGACTGTCACTCTCCAACCTTCGAAGTCCCAACCATCTCCACAAAAAAACATAAGATGACGACGCTTCGTTGAGCCTTGAATGACAAACAAAAACATGTTTCCATTTATAATATTATTACGGATAATGAACCACACTTTGGTGGTGATGTGAATATTGTTTATTGGCGGCCATCGTTTCCAGAAACTACTTTACGTGAACGTTATTGTGGCGAGGAGTCGTTTAGTTGCTTTTTGCGAGTCACTTTTTACGACGATGACCATCGATTTAACTATTACCGCTTTACGATATATCCTGAGTGTTTTTAACCGACTTTAAAAAAGGAGGTTCTGAAATTGTCTAGATTTTATTTTAGTTATCTACAATGTAGTCAGTCAAGTTACAGTTTTGTATATAATAGTGTAGATTTCGATGCTCTCGAAGTGCGATGTCAATCGATTACGGATTATCTCTAGACTCAGTAAAGGCACAGACTAATTAGGTAAAGTTACACAATACTAAGCACAGGTCAAGTATTGATTAATCTGTGGTGATAGGTACTGACGATAATACACTTGAATGAGGTTGAATAACTATATGTAAGTATTTTATGGCAGGAAAGGAATATATAATAGTTTCATTAGTTAGATTACTACTTTCAGACATAAATTCTTAGTTTCATAATTTGTTGTTGGAAAGAAATCTTTGTAGGGCTATGTCCCGGTTTAAATTTAACAAATATTTGTTAACGATATATCTACGTCTGTTCTCCGATCGGGATTGTATGTTATACCACAAATACCCTATTGCAGATATCAACGAGAATTTACGTTATTTATTATTTCGTAGCGAGATCATAACCGTTTCAGCAATAGTCTGATTCTCATTGCGATGCGGAGATCTCTCGTTTGCAGATAACCAGCTGTTTGTAAGTCAAGCAAAGTTTTTCACGAAATTACGACGGTGTTTTGTATTACCGACGCAGCTGCCCCGGTGATTCGCTCTCGTAGATAACTTCTAACTAAACTTAAAGAATATTAATCGGCAACGCGTTCGTAGAAGTACCTCTATTCTACTTAAAGAATATTAAAAGACTGCCATCGATTTGAATGTAACTTGAACGTTTTGAATAGATAAATCTTTCCTATATGTACTTACTTATTTGGTTATTATAAATCGTACATCTAAACATAATCTATCCGAAAATAAATTCTAGTTAAGTGAAAATTATTATGAGACATGTCCGGTAACAGCTCTAAAAGCTCTTCTTTACTAATAACTAATTGCAGTGCTACCGAAACGTTACATTACACATTTCATGAAAACTAGTAACCATTCTCCCTTCCATGGGAACCTTCTACTCCTTGGGAACCTTCCACATTCGGTAAAGTATTTAGATGACATTCTTTACTTTACAATGGACACGTGTTTTTACTTGTGAAAAAATTTAAATGTACATTCAAATAATATAATAAAAATTATATCAGATGTCTTATACATCATATCTTATAATTAATCTGATACAACAAATCGATTAAATTGCTTCTAAAATTAACCAGAAAAATGCACTGATAAACCAAAAATAGACAAAAATTCAACTAATCGTTTGTATAAGACGTATTGTGTTTATAATTATTATTTACCTACATATAAACTGCATATTTTCTTTACAGACATCAATCAGTTAGTTTTGTATACCTCAACACGTGAAGCAGTAGGTCTGATGCTTGCATTGCTCGAATACGGCTTAATTAACTCAATAAAATTAAATGTGTTAAATGTCTGCCTAATTTATGTAATAATCTATACAAGTTTTACTTCCAGTTAATTTGTGTCTGTAAGCGCATTAAAATGCGCGCTCAAATATCCGACACATCTGCGTGGTGTCATTTATAATGCGTTAATTTACGCGTTAGGACATAGATGTGACAGAGACACGTAACTATAGGTAGTATCTAGCTTTTGTATTCTACATGATATTTCAACATTAAGTTGGAGCACAGATAAAAGGCAAGGATCTCACGGTTGTTCAATGATGTTGCAAACATGGCTGTTATAATAATCAATTATTAACGGTTGTCAATCAACTTGCAATCATCAGTGGATTCCTTTATTGATGCGCTAGGTACGAGTAGATGATTCAAATGTTTGTGTGGGCGGAGTGTGTGATGTACGGTCGTAATTAATATAATTGATGCAGTTATTACAGCCTTCGCTGATGTATTACGGTCATTTAATAATACAAAAGTGGGAATAATATTTTCCTTTGAGTTAAATATTAATAATTGATATGTTATTATGTAAAGGTATCAAATAAATGTATGTTTCTATTAATCGATTTGGTTTCAATAAATTTATACAAGGTAACGTTAAACACCTGTGTTTGAGTCTAGGCCGATATCCCCTGGTCGTGGTGTGCTCGACTGAGCCACGGTCAAAGTAATAATTATCGCCAGGTCTCTGAAATAATAGGTCTGTATAGACTGGGATTAATTCCATACAATTGAATGCTAACGGACCACTATTTGTTGGTTTTATATTTATTTTTACCCTGTCCGACTGGCTACCATCCTCCTCAGTAGATGGTGAATATTTTTTTATGTAAAAAGGATATTAAACGAGCTTGCAGTGCCACCAGAAACACCCGTGACAAACTTTGAGTAGGATTTGTGGGACGGACATACTAGTCCATTAACTTATTAGTAAGTCCTGTTAGTATTAGGTGTTACTAACAATATTAGATCGTTATTATCTGTTAGTAAGAGTACTGTGGATGTTAAAACTGTTAGTGTAAGTCAGTCCCTATCTGTAAGTATTAGTAATCGCCCAGTTGGTAATTTATCCCATTCGAAGTGGGTTACAGATGCGTAGCTATCCCTGAGGACAGATCATCACCTGTTTTATAAGTGTAAGCGGGAATTCAGAGCAGCCTTTAAACCGAAGTAAAATGGTTATATAAATATATCACGACAGAAATGGTTTAGGCGATGGTGCCTCTCTGGGTGAACAATACATGGGTTCTACCTCCTATTCAAGAGCGTATTAACAAGCAACTCATGCTCGAGCCAGCCCTCAAAAAGTCGTTGTGTTCCGTCTGGAGATTTGAAAGCCAGTTCTGTCTTTCTTTTTTCCTTTCTCGGCCGATGATGCAGCTGTATGGCCCCACTAATGTCCCTGAATCATTACCATTCGTGAGTACATTTTGCTCAACTCGTTCGTTTGTTGGCGTTTACAGTAAACAATCAAATTAAACTAAGTAACTGCATATTCTTATCAATAATAAGACGATCTTGTAGGCATTGGAAACTGTGACTTCAATCAGGTAGCACTCTGCTTATTTCCTGTAAATACTTTACTAAAACTATTTATAATTGCAATATACTTTGTAACACTGACCGCTCAGTAATCCTAGCCTGGAGCCCGTGCACTCGGAAATCGTCGTTATTGTTATCACGGCACGGTCGGGAACCGCTCGCAGACGCCGACATTGGTACAACTCGCGTTTCCTGCAGATAACCCGCTGATGGATCACTTCCTATCGATAAGGGATGCAATGTTCCACGGCTTAGTTCTGAAACACTAAATTTGATTCATTCCTGTTTTTCTATGAATCGCTGTTTGTCTACTGGGTTCTTTTGAATTTTGTGATAGATATTGATGCGATTCCTACTGTTTATATTGTAACTAAAATTTCATATCAAAAATTACATATTAGAAAAAAAACCGAGTTACTAACTTTTAATAGTTATGATTTATGAACCGTCGTGTTTGGTAAACAAAGGATTACATAAACTTAACCTAGTGTCTAAAGAACGCCTGGAGTGTGCTGAACAAGCTGCTTCCCACTGTGTTATTGTCTTGTCTCAAAAGTTCATAACTCGCCTCAACTTATAACACAATATATGACAGAATCCTGTTTAATATTCCACCACACTTGGAAGCGGTCCACGGGGGGGCGAGGGGGGTAAACGTCTAAGATTTCGCGCTCGTTGGAGTCTGGTAAGTCGCGACCCAAATAATTTTATTTTTAACCGGCCTCAAAATAGGTCCTCCTATTATTATTACGTAAAAATTAAGTCTAACGCATCATTTTAGTTACTAAAGCAATAGTAAAAATCTTTATATCTTCCACATGTCTTATAATAGTGAAGTTCAATGTAGAAATGCTTCAACAAAATGTGCCGCTTAGTGCCGCAAAATCTAATAGCTAGGCCATGGTACACAGTTACATGCGAATTAAGGTCCCTACTTAGTTCGATACAAGCGTCATTCTATCTATTCTAATTCGCAAACGAATTCTAATTATAGTGCTACAATTTGCTGCGCAATTTCATGGGATATCGAAAATTTGTTCTTAACGCTTGACGCCGTTGCTCGCAAGTTCGTTACCCAGAGCGAATTGAGAATTTGCTTTGAAGATTAGGTCCTAGTGAAATACGGGTGTACGGCAGTTGGCCGCGGCATTATGCACTTTATTGCTAAACTAATGTACAATTATGTTAAGTGTTAATTTGTCCAGTGAGGACGAGCAAGCTGAACCACAGATTGGAGGAGCAGACCTTATCCACTCGTAGCGATCCATCACTTGTTATCTGCCGGAAGCGGCATTACATCATTACATTTGAGCCCTATTGCCAACAAATACCGCTGGTTTTGGCTCGCAGGCAACGTGGCATTTAGCATTTTCCCCCCAATTTGAGTTTAGCTTAAACCATCATGATAATTATTACAATAATTATCTGTGTGGTCGGCTAACTTTTGTATCAGTGTAGGTATGTAAATTAAAACATTTATTTTTTGCTATGATTAATTTATTTTAGTTACCTATTTATTAGTATTTTATCACCGAAGGAATAAGTATTTAAGTACGAAAATTGTATAAACTCCTTAAATTAGCATAAGTAACTGTTTAAATATAAACATGAACACGAAGTAAGGAAATGAAGAATTAGGGCCGGTTTACATTAGAGTAGGAGGGGCGTGGTGGAGCGGAGATGTATGTTATAATCAATCAATGAGATTTTGAAATAATACATTTCTTTTCCGTCTAGCGGCGGTAGAAACCGTTCACAAAGCCTAGTCTGTAAAGTTCTCTGTGAAGCGTTCTAGTCCTGTAAAGCGAAGTGAAGACGAGATCTGTGTTTGGAGCGCTAAGACGCGACTCGTTGCTATGGTGGAAACCGGCCCTTAGGAGCTTTTTACATTACAGTAAATTTTTGTCATTATTGTTATTAATTACCCGATTTTAACGAACATTTAAAATTATTGCCAATCATGAATACATTTTTTTTAAGTACAGTATTAATATTGCTAACATATAATACCTTATTATATTTAATTTAAGAACTTTGACATTTTGCATCTTTAATGATAAAAACAGTGTCATGTTTCTATAAAGTATATAGAGAAATAATTAACCATTGACTTTTGAATTAAGACTAATAGGTATCATGAAAATGACTGTTACTGAAGCAATAGCTCACTATGACTAGGCTATATAGGCTACGATCACGTTTTAGAACAGTAAACTAGTAGACAAAGAGTTGGTTAATGTTTATAAACGAACGTAGGCAATATAAAATTACTGCAGTGACATTGCGTAGTAAACCGTTTGAGAGCTAAACGTGCAGTGGCAGCTGGCAATGAGCGCTCGAACGTCGGACGTTTTTACAGCGGCGCGCAGTTTTAGTGGCGGCTCGTAAAGTTATTTACTGGAGACCTGCGCATGCGCCGCGAGTGACGGGAGCTCGCGGGGACAACACACAATCATCGAATATGATAAGATTATGGCAAACGGCAATAACGTGTTTATTTCTCCGTTTTCTTTTGACCCTAAACTTTTAGTAAACTTGCTACGTTGCTTACTGAAACGATAATCAGTTTCTCAGTTTTCGATAATCAAATTCTATCGTTTACATATACTTTTTCATATTGACTTGTATACGCTATTTTTATAAAAATGTCTTATTATTGAAAATGAAGAAAGGTAAGCGATATAAACTCCTATTGCTTGCATGTTTAAATTTATTTTACAATATTTCTATATAGAAATTATTTAAAACAAGAAAGTGTATTTATTCAAGTATTAAAACTCACCGTTGTACCCATTAGATACAATATTCGTACAGTAATCAATATAATTCGCGTTTAATACATTGCATACGTAACACATTAGCGCGTACTGCCTGATAAATGATAAGAGATGTATTTGAAACAAAGCATAGCATGGCATGCCATATACGATAGCCGAAGCATATCTAATAGGCGACCTGACTGGAAACCATAAATAGCTTTCTACGACAGCATGGCGTTAGAAAAGCAAACGTATGAATCTAATATCTTCACTTCATGGATTCTCTACCATCATCTTTCAGTTATTATCGATCAGATCTATTCTGCAGTTATCCATGACCTACTGCAATATACCTATCGATCTATCTATCTATCAGCCTTTAAAGGCCCACTGCTGGACATAGGCCTTCCCTAATTTGTGCCACTCAGAATTTTATATTCATATGCATTATATTTTAAGACCTATTTTCAAACCACAACTAAAAAGAAAGAAAGTTAATATAAATTTTAAGTTTTATTACGTGTCGATGTGTGGGCAAGAAGGGGG
>DWPA01000471.1:0-24837 GCA_018251375.1 Calpodes ethlius
ATCTATAAGAATTGCTCGTTTAAAGATTTTAGATAAATCAAATTTAACTTTAAAACTATTATAACATATAAGAAGAATATCATCGATATATTATCTATAAAGAAATAAGCGTACAATAATACTCAAAAAAAATTGTACAAATACGATTATTCAATTACTTACGTATGAGCAGGACGAAAGTACCGTTCTTATTGCTGTAAAAATGAACCTCTATTAAAGTAATTCGGGTTATTTATGTCGTTCCAAAAGGGATATTTTCGATAACAAAATTATAGTGTACTCTAAAATAAACTATAACTTTCCTTGTCGTTTGAAGTAGGTTGGTATTTCATTAACGTAATAAGGTACAAACACTGACATTTCTCATAGAACATGAATTATTTTGATAGTTACTAGGGTTTATTATATTTATATACTTATTTTGTAACTAAATTATAACATGTATTAAAATACAATAAGTCAAATTGTCTTTTTACAGATTCAATATTTTACAAATATAAGTCTTTATATTACCGCTAAAAACTACGCATTAAATTATCATAACGTTAAGTAATTTTTCCTTTTTAAAGCGTAAAGTCCCTTCATTTATTATTCGGACATCACACTTGATGCGATCGGTAAATATATCAGAACTCTGTACAGTCGTGTCCATGAATATTACATGAGGTCAGCGGCCTGATCATGGATATATCAAGAGCGTTCAGGGTGGGATCGTACCTAAATGCGAATCACTCAGTTGTACAACATTATACCAGTATATTGTTATTGGGTTTGTGGTATTGCTATATATACGTATGTGTCAATGTTTCGTTTCAAAAGTATAATGGTATTATTTTCATGAAGTTTCCAACATGACGTATACGAAACAGCATGTTGTATCATTGCCGATCTTGAATGGCTATTACTAATAATAAATATTGATTGATATTATTGATATATTACGTATCTCTGTATAGTCATTTGCTTCTGTCATGATTATCAAAAGTATCTAAACGAGTATCTTCTTGTGTTTTCTGTCATAAATACTATGGCACTATGGAAAGTATAGATATGGTTGTTACCTTAAGATGTTCATTCAAACATGTAGCTTATAATGTATGGGAGGTACAACCGTCTCACCTATTTCTACTGTATAGAAATGGACTTACATCAATCGAATTTCGTTCGAAGGGTGCTCTAGATTGCCGGTTATACTTACACAAGAGGCAACTTGTTTGTCCTCAAAGCAACGCATCTGTGAGTAAATTTGAAGTGGTCAACTTACTAATGATACTAATATTTACTAACAGAACTAACCTAAACTGACAAGCCCAACGTCTATAGTTCTCTCCCTAACAAGTAATAGGAAATTGATATTATTATTCACATCTAATACTCTAGGAGTTGATAGGATTCTCCAACTAGAATCCATACTACAATCTTATTCGAAGTTTGCAATAGTTATCCATGGGCGACAGAGAATGGTGGCACTGTAAGCTCATTTGCTATCTTTATCACATCAAAAAAAATTTGAGATACTTTTTAGTTGACAATGAGTGTTCGAAGTACGACAAAGTTATGGTGATTGATTTGTTTGTCCACATGCCAAACATGTATGTTATCAACTAAAAAAAATATTATCAAGCTTCCAAGAGTGTTATTTAACGAGCGAAAAATGTCAACAAGCGTGTTATTTTGACGTTTTGCTGCTCAAAACCGAATCACTCTTCCCTAAATTTTGTTGTCAATTTTTATTTTTAATTTAACTATTGTCACATTGTGTCGTGTAAATAAAGGTTGGTAACGACTCAACCTTAATTTTATAAGACAAATATGAATGAACATTTGTCAACATAATAATTAAGTTTATTTACATCAAATCCATATGAAGAGATTCATTCTTTTTCTCTTCTGAGCAGTCCTTTGATTTAGAATACTGACCTCATCCCTTACCCATTTTCGTAAAAGGCAATAGAAGCCAACTCGCTTGATGTTAGGACTTCACGTAATATGGATATTTATTTCTTACTCACTTTTGCCCTTAAAGACACAAAGGTTTGTATTTTTCAGCTTCGAGGACTTTATGACGAGTTACTTCATAAAAAAGTAAAAGGGTACTTACGAAGCAAAAACCCTCCAAACGTAATATTTTATTGATATTTAAAATACTTCTTAATGGCAAGATGATGACTGTTAGTAAACCTTTTACAATGTTATCGTAAAAGGTATACTTTGCGATCGTAAATTTTATATCTTCAAAATATTTTGATAGTAAAACTGTCTTTAATAAAAGTGCTTGAGCAGTTTTAAGATTATTTTAGTTTTTATAAACAATATATACGTTTTAGACTTTACATTAAGAGTCAGACAATGTTCCTAAAATATTCTGTTACATTTTTCTACTACGAAAGATATTTGCACGAAATATTGCATTAATTTTGTAAGAAACAAAGTGGGATACTTATACGTAATATTAGTATTATAATAACAAAATTATAGACGTATATATCATGCGTTCACCCCCTCCCCCCTTAATACGATCACTAAGTTAAATGTAAACTAATTTCAGCGGGCAGCTTCTCGTTGCGCCCAAAAATGTTTACAATAGATTGCCGTCACGAACCTTAATGAGATGTCGGAATCATTACACAAAACAACAATCGAATAGTCCCGCAATGCTATCGGGTTCGCCATAAATCGTTTGGTTAAATAATTACGGTCCCGTGTAAATCATATTAAAAGTATGCAGAACTAATTAATTTATAGCTTGCACCCGCTGACCGCTCGGCGAGATTCATGGAACCGAGATAAATAAAAAAAATGTGCAACGTTTTTGAGTTTCATGAACGCACAGTACGCCGTAACATATTGTACTGAGGCGTTATGTGTTATTATGAAATAATATTATGTAGTCATGTAGAAATAAATGTTTATGTATAAATAGTAGACAAGACAAATATTACACAATTTTTTTCCTGCGTTTGTATACTTTCTTTGTTTGGTAAAAAAAAGTATTTTGTGTTACTACGACAAAAGTGGACAGGCCTGGAATGAACTCACGTACTAAATTAGAAATAATTAGAAAGATCTAAATTCACACTTTAATTTTCCTCAAATAAGTTTTTGCTTAATTGTACTTTAAAATGCTTATAATACATTACCATATGGACTAAGTACGACGTTACCTTGATTATAAAATAGTCGTTCAGTTTAGTTTTAACCGTATTGAGCGGCCTAGAATATTGTCCCTAAACAGATTCCGTCAGACCAGAGTTTCGTAAGAGACGAAAGAGGTCGAAATGATGGTACAGAAGAACTACGTAAATGTAAGTATATTGATAATATAAATCAATATTTTATATTATTAATATTAGTCATTAAAAACGCTAGTGAAGCCTGTCTAGCAAGCTAACACCCACTTGCTTAGGTCAGCCAAAAATAGACTCTTTGTGTTGCGGCTGGATGTTTGAGAGCTACTTTTTTCTTAATTTTTGTTTTTTTTTAACCAGCAACGTATTAGTGATGTTCGTCGTGTTACTCGATGGGCCATGAGGATCACTTACCATTAGGGTTGTCTGCTTGTTTGTCTGTTATTTACGTAAAATACAGTTACCAGTTTCGTTTACAAAAATACGAATAAAGCGAAAATTTGACCCATTGACCTTCTTCATCGTTCAGCAGGGTGTACCGCAAGCAAGGAAGTTGACTCCAGTTCATGGATGGATCAAGCGGTAATACGGAAATTTACCTGGGATATTTAATAAGTCCGATGAATAAGAAACTTACATCAATGTAAGATCACATTATCCACAACACGAACTACATACAAAATCTTCATACAAAAGGTATTGACACAATTGCTTTTTTTTGTTAGTCATGGAAGTGTAGTAAAGATAACAAAGTTTGCCGGACTCTAAAAGGTCCTAATATCTTAATCCCTACTTTTACGAATTTGTTAACGCTAGTGTTGCAATCTTAGTAGTAACTGTAAAATGCACTCATTAGCTTCTACACGTTTTTCAGTGACTAACGCATTGTTTCTTTTTGTTACTTATTAAAAATGTATATTGCCGCTTTACAAAAACAACGTCATATTTTTTAAAACACAACTTTACATGAGAGACATTTAAAAAAGTGTATATTTTTGATTTTAGTGTGTGAAAAATATGGAATCATCGTGCTAATCAATGCATTATTTTGAAAATAACCATAAAAAGCTTAGTTCAATATGAAATGAGTAAAAAGTTCATAAAAAAAAAAGAAAAATCTTTTTGATCAGATATCATTTTGTAATAGAGAGAGACATCAAGACGTCATAAGGACTTGAAGTAATTTGTCACTTGATCCTTACTTTTTCGTTCGCCTACTATTTATGCCTTATTTTTTATTAAAAAGGAAGAGGTTGTCAATTCACTTCGATTGCTTTTATTTAAACGTTATTGTATAGGGAAATTCTTAATTTAGATTCAATAAAGTATCAAAAAAAATGACAATGCGTTCTGGAACTAGTGGAATGCTGCAACGGATAGGAATTATTGAATTGCGTTGATATTTATTAACCTATCCATGACTGATAATTTCTGTCGGTACCAAGCCTCATAAACAATAAGACTTAATGATTGGAATACCTTAATTAATAAATGATTTTAAATACCTAGTAATAATACATCTAAATATTTTGTCAAAGACCAAAACGTCGCCACCGACTTCAAACATTTCAGTATGAGTAATAATCTTTATAACAATAATATATATTTTAATTAAATTAATCAGAAACAAGTTCAGTTTATAGTTTTATTAGTTATGAAAAAATACTTCTCTCAATTAATTTGGGTTTTGGTTAGGTAACAATAAAAAAATCGATTAACAAACAAAGGAGAGAAGTGAGAGTAACTATTTTCTATAAGCCCTATGTAGATATGCCATTATTACAACTATACAATTATACTATTATGCTTACAACATAATCAACTACCGTTATAAATATCTACAGTACACGAGTTAGCTTTATTGTGTTTGTAATGCTTTTATCGTACACTCGTCTCGCAATCTGATGTTTGTTGGGTTCACCTCGTACACTTTAATTAGATATTATCCTTATTTGTAGTGTTATAATGGTATGAACATTGTTATTGAAATTGTTCTATAGTTCATTTAATGTTATTAGTTTATCATCATCTCAACCCTTAACCGTCTTACTACTGGGTTCGGTCTTTTCTCACAGGTGAGGGAGTTCATGTATAGGTCATAGTTCATCACATGGACCAAGTGCTAACTGACAGAATTCGAAACACTTTCCAGAACGTTATGGAGATCTCTCAGGTGTGCAGGTTTCTTTGCGATATTTTCATTCACCGAAGGAAATGATAACTTGTAATACGCACATAAGTTTTGAAAATTAGGGGTGCGTGCAGGATTAATGTTTATGTCCATACGTTTAAGATACGTTCGAACCACTATATTATTTAAAATACATAGTAAAGATGTAATCGCCTACCTTCACTCTAGGAAAAATGGTACTTAGAGAAAGTAAGAAGTTGCACCTAAACTGGACAATAAAATAGCATTGCAATGCAAAAAGGGTATCCCACTACATGTTTTATACAATGTTTTTTTTTTCTATAATTGCCAATTTCTCTAAAAGTCACTTAAAAGTAGTTCATTTAATTTTCAATTTATTTCTCATCTGTAATTTGTAATAAACGAAATTTTAATTTTATTAACAGAAATTAATTTCATTTGAAATCCGGAGTGGGCACGTGAGAGAGAACCATGATATGAAATTTAATATGACCAAATATTTTACAGATATCTGTCAAATTAACAACACAAACGTTGTTTTTAATTCCAATATTTCACTACTATTTATGAAATAAATCAAAATCTTCCTGTTAAAGTATAGGTTTTATTTTAAGCTGCAGTTTACAACTCTTAACAATAGGGATGCCGTTTCCTTGAAACATATTTTTCGATAATAATACTTAATATATTAATGCTATTTACAGTTACGTAACACAAAGAAACGTACGTAAACGTTGGTTACATTCATGTAATATTTAATACATGTGTACTTCTTTGAAGTTCAGTAGGTATGGAGACAACGAATCGTAGGTTTACCCACAGAACAACGAATACCTTATAATATAGACTTACTTAGTACCAGTAGTCACAATAAACTATACGTTTAATTACTTATCCAAATTTATACACGCTAAAATACCTTTTCCGTAAAAATTTTACACAATTAGCTCTTCCAAAATCTATAACATATAACAAGTCCATTATCGCTAACTACTTACATGTAATTAAAAAAGTAATCGTGATCTGAACTACAGAATGTGAAAATGTCGATCGTGGTGAAGAAGTCAGTCTTTACCTCACTAAAGTACGTCCATCCAATGAAATTAAACCTGACTGTGTGCAATTGTATCCAAAGCGTAAAATTGTGCCCAGTCGGATGGCTGCGTAAATGATGCCGCACTTGGAGAATACTTAGTCTTGGATCCATTGAGCGGTTTGATTCCAGGCTTAGAGATACCGTATTTCGTGGACATAAGCATCAGCATTAGAGTATTCCAGAAGTTTGGTACACTCCATAGAATTGTAGTATTATGATCTCTTTGATCTTTCAAAAAGGTATATATCGAATTTTCTGACCCAATATCGGTGAAGACATAAACTGTATTTTTTGCCTTCAACATTTCACCGCGAATTTTCTTTATGTTCACGTGACTGTAAGCTGACGTTAAGTAGTTTGGAGAAAATATGACCAGAGTCGTGTCCGTTTCTTGAATATTGCTGGTAATTTTTTTGATGAAGTTCTTCTTACTGGGTTTATTGATAGGCTTTGCGTGTATTATTAGGTTCTTGTTAACTCTTAAACCTGGTAACATTTCTTTCAAGACAAATTCTTCATCTTTTTCGGAATATTTAACGACAATACTTTGGAATGGAATCTTTGTTGACATGTTTATAGGTGTTCTGAGGTTTCTCATCCCAACTATTAGCGCAGCGATAAATACCACTATTAATAGGAGAAGAGCAAAGAGAAGAACAAATCCGAAATAACAATGATTTCTTATCCAAATCGGACAGTGAGCAAGTCCTTCGTCCATTATCTGTAATTTGAAAATTATTAAAATATTTAATTACTCTAAATGACTTTCTCTCCTTGAATAAACAATAAATTGGCCTAAATTTTAAAAGGTACCACATATTTGGATGTCATGTGACTAGTATTATAAAGATAATTAATGTTACTAAAAAATAAAATAATTTTAGTATTTCAAAACTATACTTTATATAAACCTGCCTTAAAATGGTACCTATATAGAAATAATGATTATATTAAAATATATTAACCAACCTTAGTTTGAAAATGTCCCTGAAGATAGTCAAGAAAACAATAGTTTCTGCAGCCGCACACAAGGGCGTTATTTGAAATCCATATATTTTTAATTGGTTTCTTCAATAGTGCGTTATATTCATCTTGTTTTGAGAAAAGTATTAAATCATCAGAACCATTGAAATCCTAAAAAATGCAGAAGTATTAATATTCATTAGTATTCATTTCACAACAATAATTTTGAATTATTATAATAAAACTGTACGAACCCATAAATATTGTATTGAATTAAAGCTGACATCCAAGGTATCGTGTCCATTAGTCCACCAATCAATTGCAGCTTCTTTAAATTGATTATGACTCAAATTAAGTAATCTCAAATTGTATGTGTGTTCAAAAGGTGAAATCGTTTTAACTGTCCAGGAATTATTTTCCAGATCTTTGTACTCAAAATCAAGTCTATTATAAGCAAAAGATATTGACATTCTTTGTTTGTTGTTGCTAAATAAGTATGAAGTTATTACTTTTAAGTTGTTATTTTCCATATTCAAATATATCAAACTCAGAAGCGATGAGAACGTCGAGCTGAAACAAATGAATGGTATAAAGAAAATATACGTTTTGTATTATTTAGTTTCGTATTACGTATTATTTAGTTTTAAAAGTAAAAATAATAGCTTACCCAGAAATTTCTTCAATAGAATTATGGCATAGATTTAGATTTTCAAGCCTTACCAACGATGAAAACAATTTGGGTTCCAAACTTTTTAACTTATTGTGACTCAAATCTAGATCAAGTAAATTTATTTGATCATTAAATGTCGATTCTTGTAGTCTCGATATGTCATTGTAAGCTAGAGATATATTTGTTATCAGAGGAGAATTAACAAATATGTCATAGGGTACATCTTGCAGTCCACAACGCTGAATATATATTTGCTTTAAATTCGGCAAATTCCCAAACAAGCACTTCGGAAGTTGTTTTATTTTAACATCATTATTTAATATAATGACCGTCTCCAAATTAATGTTTTCCGTGAACAAATACTGTGGTAATGATGAGAATTTATTTGCAAATAATGTAAGTTTCTTCAATTTTCTTAATGGTTTGAAAATAAGCGGTGGAAGTTCATTAAGTCCGTTAGAACTCAGGTCTAATTCTTCGAGGACGTCTATGCCAGTAAAAAAGTCTTTCGAAAACCAGGTCACGTTACTCTGCCAGAGAGATAGTTTTCTTAGGAAGGATAAGTGAGCGAATAAGTTAGAAGACATATTAGTCAAGTGGTTGTGACTGATCTCTAAAGTTTCCAACCTCTCTAATGGCTTAAATAACTCTTCGGAAAGGTTAATACTGTTACAGCGGATGTTCAACCAAGTTACGTTATTAATATCCGTAAAGAGATTATCGGGCAAATGTGTGATTCCATTTACAGATAAGAGCAACTTTGTCAAGTCTTGCAATCCCGTGAAGTGTTTTCTGTCAAAGTACCCTGATAAGTTCTTTGCGTTTTGGAATATCAATGACATTGTTTTCGATACTCCCAGTTGCGCCAATACATCTTTGAACGACGTCGATGGCAAAGGACAGTCTTTAAAACTGACTGATTTGAACGTGTTCATTTCATTGGCACATTTTGGTAGTTTACTATAATCTAGACTTGTTGAATTCTCACATTTTATGTTAATGTAAGTATTTGGTAAAAGGTTTATCTTTACAATCCGACCTGCAACGAAAAAACACTCACTGTAGACTAGAAAATTGTCTGATATATAACTATGTTCAGTAAGATCATGAATAAAAATATCAATTGGTATTTCGTATTGAAATCCTTGAATAGAAACTAAAATTATAGACGTGTGAAAATGTGAACATTTGAGTGTTCTCACCGTCGATGTTGCAATTGAGTTCGACTGCGAACGTGCCTCCGCAAACACAGTTAGGATAACTTGGACACGTTGGTCGTGCTGCTCCAATTATATGTAGTGCTAGCGCTGTTGTTAGCACGTATACTATTTTGAAACCCATATCTTATCCTTTTACATCTGTTTGTCGTATATACTGTAATTTTGTTTATATTTATTGTTTATTAACTTTAATTATTTTGATTTGAAATCTTCTTTCTTCTTAATAATTTCGTCATTCTCCATGTAATCTGAAACAAAATATAAATGAATTAATGTGCGATGCAATAAATCTGATAGGTTAGAAAGTCTAATAGTCGTATTCATTTTATCTATCCATAATCTCTGGACGAATGGATGGATAAAATATTGAGAACGGCCGTAACGCGGTATATAGTCTTAATTTCGTCCCATGGCTATTTTGGATTTAATTTTAGTAGAAGTTATAACGGATCCAACAGCAAAACGTAATTTACAGTCAGAAAAATGGCTTCGCTTAATCAATTGCCTACTCACTCCCCTTGTGTTCAATTGCCGTTAACGTAGAATAAACTTCCCTAGGAATACTAATTATTGATGAGTACAAATAATACTTTTTATATAACTTAGGTTAGTTTCCTATTCAAATATTATGTTATAAAATTGAGCATAATATTTACTTATAAAATTCATTTTCGTAACATAGGTATCTAAAAATATAACGCATTGGAAAATAATTCAAATTAACATTCATATTAAAACTAAGTGTCAATGCATATATTTCTTGAAATAATTAAAACCTTAACCGCCTTAAACTTAACGAAAAACGCCAAATAAACACAATTGAAATAGAAACTAGAGTCTAGATGCCGTAATGCCAAAGTCTACACCAAAAACTATTTATGTGTGAAATGTAACGAATTCCAATGAACCAAGTAATTTGGACTAACGTTGTTCCATTGAGTAGTTTTAGCCAAGAAATAAAAGCCTTAATATTTCCTAAAACTACGTTAGTGCAAGTCACGGTCACGATCATAAATCTTTTCTAGAAGAATGCTGCCAAAGTGAATTCACAGAATGAAATTTGTTTTATTCCTTGTTTTGAGAAAATACACAACACAATCTTCCTAATAGCTTTTAGTTACGAAAGCATTTTTCGCTACTAATCCGACATGGTTCGGCCAGATTAAAAAAATATACAAACGGAGTAAAATCTCGCTTATATGAACTAGATATCTAGGAGGAATTTCAACCTACCAAGAGGATTATTTAATCCTAGCTGAAGCTTGGGACCTCTCTTAGGATATGAATTCCCAAATATTCTGTATTTTTTTTTTCACATTACATGAATTAGTTCAAAGCTTTAAGTAAATAGATTAACATTATTATATTAATGCAAACTTTTATCTTTATAGAAATACATTTTTAAAAAATATTTCTTGGCGCTTTTCCACGCTATGTGAAAATCCTTCATACTTAGTTTCTGGATTCTAAAACAAGCTTAGACTATGCGTTGTGCATCAGAAGCGGATAACTAGGTAGAAGAAATAAAAAAGATCACACTAGAGAGTGGTTCAACTATAAAATGATAAAAAGTATATTACAGTAGCCCTACAACGTATTTCACATTCTGCTCTACCATAGATTAACAAGTAAAAACCATTAACTAACCCAAAAACAGTTATCCGTTACATGCATTGGTACGATGATTATTGCTTACTGATTTACAACTAAAATATATTTCATCTGACCATCAGAGTTATTGTACAACAAAGAAAGACTTATTAAAAGAAAGATTTATATTCCAATCATGTTTCTTATAACTTTAGGTAGTCTTTACTCCACAATTGACAACCTTCAGGCTACATTGGCCCCTTCTATTACTTATACGACGTAAATAAATGGCAAAATTTGTTTAAGAGCCAGGGGCCAGACAACGCGATGACAGTTCTAATTACTTGTTGTTTCCTCAGTTCAAGCACGATTCTCAAGAGATCCCGAAAGTTTTAGCGGAAAGGTACAAAATTTAATTATTGAAAAGCCTTTGCTCCGAAAAGAGAGTCGTACCTTTGTAAGAAGTTCGCTGATTTTATTTCTACAATCCGTCCAAAGTTTAAAGGCTTTCCGAGTTTCTGATACTTCGCTTGTAATAGGTTACTGGCCAATATTTTGCTTTATTTACGTAATAAATACTTTAGTTTAAATTATGTGTAACTAGATGTTATCCACGGCTTCGCCCGCATTTTAAAGAAGGATAACAGTAAAACGGGTATTGATTCCTATCTTTGGTTGCCAGGCAACGATTTGTTGTTAAACACGTTCTTAATTTGGCTGAAATATACATTGTAATGGATCTTCCTGCAAAAGTTGAGTGTTTTTTCATTCCAACTCTTTTCATTCCAATAATCCTCCCATAACGAAGCGTTCATTTCGCCCTAGACAAACAAACAAATAACCAACCAAACACACTTTCTCATTTATAATATTAGTATATACTAACGATTGTAATTAAAGAATATAAAGTTTCTCTGAATGAAATAAAATTCTGCTGTGAAATGAATTCCCTCAAGTAAATAATTTAGCTTGGAAAAATTCTGATCTGTGATGCTTATAAAAATGTGGGTCATATATGTCTTCAGAATTCACAATACGTCTTTCATCAACTTTCATTGTTGTAATGTCACTATTATCAGTCGTATTATTTAAAATATAATAGCTTTCAATTAAGTGTTGCTAACCGTAAGCGTAAATTCTTAATTTTAGTTTAAAAAATTTTATATTTTCATATATATTTTGGATCTAGCTGAGTCATATGTATATTTAGGGAGAATTTTCTTATAAAATAGCTTATCACTATGGACACATGAGTTTCAGTTCCACAACGAGTGGGCGGACTCTCGCTGCCTGTGGTTGGTGACAGAGATAAATGGCTGCTGCATTACACAGTTTTGCTTCACATAATTTTGTCACATTTTACGCATTTTTTATCTTATTTTTTTACAACCAAATCGATACTAACATTAAAATACCAAGGTTGTCGCATGATCAATTCAACAATACAAAACTGTAATCCGAAGTACCATAGTCAAGTGACATTTGGACAATATAATGTTTTTATATGTATGTAGTGTTTTTTATGTATTTTAGCAGTTTTATATTTTCAGTTGACCAAGCCACAGAGAAAAAACAATTATCAGAGTCAGTGGATTCATCACAGTCAAAAATGCTTCATGAGTCCGGGAGGTAGTTATATTACTACGGACATAAAGAAAGTATTACCGCGAACAATGCTAACAGCTACATAAAAGTATATGAAATCCACAAGATTATCGAACTATAAGCACTTGTGTCTTACATTAAAAGACCGAATTCGAATACCGTACGCCCTTTCCTTCTTTTTTCTCTTCACGAGACATCTTCCTATAAAAATAACTACTTTCCATCATATGGCTCAAAAAGGTCACAAAGTGATTGAAAAACAGATTGTAAATAATGAAAAGACCGTATGTAATCATTAAGTGACAACATGCAAATTAAATACTAGTATATGCGAGAAAGTACCAAAATATACATGTCCATTTGTCGTATGTAAATACGGTTATAATCGTGTCCTACTACATCCGATTACATAATGACATTTAATTATACCGTTCCATTAGAAGTGAATCAATAGTGACTTGTATTTGTAGTTTAACAGTGATACAAACAATGAGAAGTTGATGATTATTATGATTTACAATTCTTTAACTTGTAACCGCCTTTGAATTACTTTAAAAATATATGCATTAAATTATTTTATATTGGTCGTTATAACTATTTCTTGGTCATGTTACAAAAACACGAAATATATAGAGGAGTTTTCAAGGAATAATTTTCATTATAAATTACTTCTAATTTATTTCCTTATTAGGATATTACAGCACTGCAAATCGTATGTTAATCTTCAGTAGTCATAAGTACTGACAAGTAATAACTAGGTCCGTTGACATCCACATAATAAAATTGCGTTCCCTTACATATGCTATCCCAAACGTAATTTTTCAATGAACTATCGTCGCTCAAAGCGAATTCGCTCCGCGCGGTGTTAACATTAAAACTAAATGCATACGTTTAAAGTTACAGTGCCACGAACTTTCGCTGCAAAATGTAACGATATTATTTGAATTTGTTCACGAGTTGACATTGACGTTTGTGGAGAATGAAAGCCTTCAACTCGGCGTGTATTTTGTGGTTCAGTCACAATATTTACACTCGGAAACATTGTAAAGAGGAGATTCTTTAATGCAACATATTTCTTTTTTGTTTTTTAAACCGTTTGAAATTATTTATTATATAAAATAAATAAAATAACTTAACCGTACTAAAATACATAAATGAAAACTGTATTCAAATTGGTTAAGCTGTTTCTGAGAGTAGTGGTAAAAGGTACAAGCACACACACAAACAAAGACATAAAACAGACAAAAATCTGAACAATCATTGTTATGAGATCTCCTCGGGTCTCCTCACACAATATGATGGGCACTCATAGCCCAAAATGCTAGCCAAATGCGGATTGGTAGACTTCACACATATTCGAGAATATCACGAAGAACTCTCGGGTGTGCAGGTTTCTTCACGATGTTTTCCTTCACCGAAGTGATAATTAACTTATTATACGCACATAACTTTTTGAAAATTAGATGTGCGTATAGCTAGATTAACTAGGTTAACCGCCAATATAAATATATAATAGAATATTAATATATTTGCTTGATATTTTTATTGACTGTACATTAAGAAAAACACATTCGCCTTATGAACAATCGTTTTCATCACTATGGAGTCAGATGCAATGTTAATATTTTATCATCTATCCAAATGTCTAAAACAATCCCGAAACTCAATATTGGAAAATATCTGCGTCCAAATTTATATCTGGTTATTTCAGACTGACTGGCATAGCAAGCGTCACAAATAATATGGAACGGACATGAAATATAGGAAATAAAATTCGGCGTAACTTCCGCTGTCACTCCAACGTGATACGTATAGACCGATGTTTTTTTAGTTCTTATTAAAAACCTATTTGTATAAATTCAACTGATGCATCGAATAATTAAATACATAGATACAATATACTGCGGACACAGTTAGTACATTATAATTTATTCATACATCCATACTCATATTAAAAATGCGAAAATGTACTTGTTTGTTTGTCCTTCTTTCGCGGTAAAATGCAGCGTTGCTTTGGTATGATTTTTGGTTTGAAGTTACTTGTGAGGACGACGAGTATTATGGTTGCTACTTTTAACTGCAAATAAACATCTTACCTCTATGGGAAGTTCTATTGCTATGTATATTTAAGCTAATTTCAAGCCAAGTATCTCACAACAAAGTGTTGCTTAGCAACCAGTGATAGAAAGAAATAGGAACAAGGTATGTGAAGCAGCGGCAACATTAGTTATTTATACTTAGGTAATTTTACTGAGCACCTTTATAAAATCTAAACATCTGTTGTAGAAAAAATAAAACGTTTTATTTCGCTACAAGCAAATATACTTCTATTGTAGTTCATTGCAATAGAATTCACGGAAAGCCTTTCATTGCCTCTCTGTTTAACTAACGGAGCGTACCGCCCATTCCCTGCAAACGATTTTATTTTTAAACGGAATTAACTTTTGAGGATCTTTCTATGGTAATAGTGCGGCTAACCAACGTGCGGTCTGTTTAATGAAATTAGCTATCTAATCACAATCCGATACTAACAGAAAATTGTTTGCGTTAGAAAACTGCGGAAAAACTTGGAATAAAAAGAAGATGCGGAGTATAAGATGAGAATCTGTTACATTAAATTTAGGTATACATGCATGTCTTTGTTTTTTCATATTCTTCAAGAGAAAGCCATAGAGTGGCCATATATTACATATTTTTGAATAATTAAAACTCCCATAACTAACTAAATCTATCGTACTGTCAGGAAACTTTCACAAACCTTCACGAAAACCAACATACTAAAGGATGGATCATCCATACCTATTAATATTAATAAAATTGAATTATTTGTTTGTGGATAGATCTAAATGTATCGGTAGAAATGTTATACATTTTCCCAAAGCGAAGCGAAGGCGGGGTTATATAATAAAATGTTTGCCTATTACTGATATACGAAAAGATATAAAAAATGGTTACAGCGCTTGAACTGGTGTTGTGTTGATCCTCATTGCAATAAAGTAAATAGAAATCTAAATGTAAGCGAGAAAATCTGAGCAACAGGTGCGAAAACTGCATTAATAATGATAGTTTAACACCTAACGTCTTAACGTTAACTGTTTTGTTTCGACGTCTAACCATAAACATAAAACATTAAGGATGGATATAATAATTTTCCTCGAGGCCAAAACTGTTAGTACTACATTAAATCCTATAACATGGAGCGAGGAACTTGTACAGGTACTGTAACAATAAGCTAATAAGGCTTAAGTTATAATATTAGGCCAACAAAACTTAGTAAGTTTCAACAGCTTCTGAAACTTTGTAATATAATCCAAAGTACTACCTTGCGGCTGATATGTTGCATGTATCTCAGGTTATAACTACGTCTAATTAGCGTGGAAGTACACGTATATATGTATTCCATGCACTGGTATGATACTGGCATATATTTAAAAATTTTCTTATTGAGTCACACTTGTGTGACAAAATGGGAAAGAAAATAACATCAAGTAATAGTCCGACACATCGCTACAGAATAATTATACACGGAGCAGTGTTAAACAATGAAATTAGAATTTCGGTATTAATTTCTAGGATGTAGAACACATTTCATACTTGAAATTCAGCTAACCTGCGCTATTTATTTTGAAACTGGCTAAACAAGGTATAGTGTAATTGTGTTATGTGTCTTCTTTTAGATGTCGATTGTTTCCATGGTTTTTTGTTTCACTTTCCTGGGTAGGCATTCCCCTCCTTATAGTGCTTAAATCAAATAATTAAATTAAGTTAAACAACTCACTTCTGTTATACTACTAGATAGCAAGTTAATGATTTGATCTACCGCTTAACTCTTGAAGAGTAAGAGAATTCTTGGATTTAGTCGTAATTGAAGATGCATCGGTATTTATTTATTGAATACATTAATTGATATTGGTTCTTTTATCTCTCTTTATTATTTTTAGTCTCATTATTGTATTATGTTGAACGTATTGTCCAATATATGAAACCGTTTAATAAAACCAGTCACGTCAAAAGTAAATGAAGCCTTAGCTGATTTCATTTCAATTAATTGAAGATAAAGTCAATTCCATACTCTCGCTCCATTGTGCGTAAAATTTATTATCTCACGAACCGCTATTCAATTGGACATAATAACAAAAGCCTCTGAGATTTAGATCTTTATCTGGAAGCATTGTTTTGTCTTCGCTCCAGCCAGCTACAGTAGTGGATTCGATTTGGATTAAGGGATCCTCATAATGGCTTATGCTAAGCTGGGTCCGTACGTGCCTATTGTGTATGAGAATGTGTGAAGGATATATTTCAATGCGAGGCGAAAGTTCCGCTTTTAATACGACTTTAATAAAAGAATAAATTATATCAAGCGGTAATGAAATGTTTCAATAGCCCCTTTTGATTTTACTTATTACCAATCAATGTTGACGACAATTGCACTCAGTACCCACTGGCAGCAGTATGATATACTTAGTAGGTACGTTATTAATAAATACTTTTAGGGTCAGAAGTGGAATTTTATTTAAAAAAATACTACTTTTGGGTCCGAAGTAATATTTTAATTAAAAGAACAATTTTATTAACACATAACCTGATTTTAATCACAATTTAAATAAACTCAAATTATATTAGAAACAATCCACAACGCATAAGCAACCAAAAGTACTTCACAATATTCAGATCAGACCAATACAACGACAAGCATAGCTTTCGCACCCCAAAGATATCAGAGGACTGTGTCACTTAGACATTACAAACAGACTTATATAGGTATTACCCCCACTTTTCCAACTACTACCCCTTAAGTTTGCTAACAATACATATATTCATCTCATTGTTTTGTCGATTTACTGAAATTTCACTTCTATCGTGTGAATCTCACACACGATATTTTTTTCATATTTTATACCATTTCAAGGCGTCCAGTCGGTTTGGTCTTCTATTCCAAGTACGAAGGCTTTGCCGCAACGGACAGTATTGGTGCTGTCCGGATAGTCACTCACCCGGTGTGTTCACTTACCCGGTATGATAATAAATATGTAAGTAAACAAATTCCTTGGAAGTGAGTGAATCGAGGCTCCCTGGAATTGTCCCGAGTAGCTCCCGATCCCCGTGCATGGCTGTATGGCGGTTATGAGATAACAAATATCGCGGCGCGCCGGGACGCCCCTAACAAAACACGTCCTTCAATCTTCCAGTGAAAGGGACTAATAGCTCGCCGCTTACAGTCGCTCGCTCCACTCTCACTTTGTTAAAGTAACATACCAATTTACCAATTTAGTGACACTTTAAAACAATATAGAAGCTTAGTAGGAGCATATCAAAATATTTGTATAAAAAAATCTCACCTTTATTTATAAAGATTCTGACTGGCAAAGAATTGAGTTAAGTAGCTCGATACTTCTCCCAAAGCACACAGCTACAAGTATCGGCGGTATCATCGACCTACTTAGACCGATTTCCAGGGGCGACAACTCGATGACACTAGCGGAGGAGCGTTTCATATATTTCTCATGGGCCATCACTTTTTATTACATAATAATGTAGGTACACGGCGGCCACGCGGGGAGACGGCACGCAGTGAAATTAACAAGTTCGATAATGCTTTAATAAACATAAAACAGCTGAAGGTTTTCGTTTCAAATTAAGGTGGTGAGGCCTCGTATACGGATTATTCTCAAGAATATTATTATTAATCGATGATTGTTATTACTGGTAATATTATGCTTCCGCGTGGCCTGCTTGGCTAGCTACCGCCCTCTCGCGCGGGTCAGCCGGCGGGGCCGAGAGGGCAGAACTTTCTTTCTTCTTCTCTTCTTTCTTGGCCGGCAACGCATGGGTGATGCTGTATGGTAAGGTAGTTTTAGCCGCTATTTCTCGGAAATCCAGTAGTTTCTTCATAAAATTTTGATCACCTGGAGATTGACACAGGATACTTTTCACCGAAAATATTTTTACGAAAAAGTCCGATATTTTTTACACAAACTCGGGTATCGAAAAATTTAAAAAATCACAAATGTTATTCGATATGTTGATAACTGTTCGGAAACAACATTTAAAAAAAACCAGCGCCCAGCGGTTCCGATTACACTAAACCATCGATCTAAAGGGAATGAACACTCACGTTACACTTTTCTTGCCAACGTCCGCATGAAAATGTTCAATAAAAATACAAAAACCCACCGATGCTCCTCAGCTGCGTACGAAATGGAACAGCTGCCTTAACGAAGATACCGACGTGCGACCGAGTCTTTTTCAATAATCTCTCTATTCATAATCTTTGAATAACTTGTCTGACGTTTTGAAAGTCGTCAGGAAACCGACTTGATACTTATATTGATATTGTGAACGTTAGGAATACATGCATAATCGTACTGGTAATTTAAATATTAAAACATTGCTCGCCAGGAGGACATACAGATACCATATTTTTTATACATTCGGCAGTAAAATCTTATAAGTCAGAAAAAGTTACTTTTCCACGTTATTACCGTGCTTATAACACATGCAGAGCGGGTATCAGAGTTTACGAGATACACTGAGGCCCCGTTTAAACCGTTACACAATAAAAACATGACAATATACTGCTGTAACGCAGAAAATATGAGCTGTAACTTGACATCACCGCGGCGAGAGTTAATGACGCCGCACGCCGCACGCCGCGCGCCGCTGGCCTTCTCCGACGTTCCACGTCGTCCACCACTCGAGCCCCAACGCCGACCTCATGACACCACTGTTCGTATAAATATTTGGTGTGGTACTTCCATGGTTCCTCGACAAATTTTTGTATGTTTTAAGTACTTCAGTTTCCTCCTCAGTAATAATATTAATTATAAACATACCTATTTATTTCTCAATGTACATATATGCACTATATATCTGTATTCTGTTTAAGAATTGGTATCTTTTATATATTAATTATTAAAACTTCTGTACCCCTTCGTAGAGTAATGCGTGCACGTGAGAATGTGGGATCTCGGTTAAGATAAAGAGTACACGGAAAAGAAAACAGAACGTTATAAATGACAATGTAAAGTAACCCTTCACACGTCGAATTACGATACGATTTTGAGCGACGAGCGGGTCCCTAAAATTCATTTATGAAGAAAATTTTGTCTTATATTGTGATAGAAGTACATTGTGATATGGCTAACTAGGACTGGGTGAACTTTTACTACTATGGTAACTAATATATAGCATACTGGCGACAACTCCGGGCAACCACAGCGACAATCGTCCCGAGTACGTCGTGACGCATCGTACGTACACGCAGCGCAGACGTCAACGTTTAATCCGTCCACTGTCTAACCCTGGGAGCGGCGCCATCGCAACCATCGCATTCTGATATTGAACTCAGTAATCCACAAAAACTACACGACAATACACACACAGTCAAGAATATAGCCCACGTGGCCGGTTTCGCTTCGAAATACTTGTGCCTCAGTTAATACCCACACATGAAACATATCGGATGGAATTCTTTAGTTATATATTTTTTTTACTTCGGAACTGATTAATATAAATATAAAAAACAAACAGTGAATGTTCTAGTATACTAGAAGAAGAAAACGTAGATGATTTCACAGCACCAGATATTATGTTCGAAAATGTTGATAATTTTTTTTAGGTAGATGCTTGAATTATATATTGTAGCGGATTTTTTCACTAAAATGAGATTGCCTTTCGCGGTAAAAATTAGCTTTTGGTACTCGTCGTCCTCCAACTATCTCCAAACCAAAACTAGTACCATAGCGACGCTTCGTTGAGCCGTGAAAACAGAACAAACAAACACACTTTCACATTTATAATATTAGTATGGATAGATTTCAAGAACAACAAGTGAGCGAAAATACTTTTATTCTTGCTTAATATTTAGCTAGCACCTATCGACGTCTATTTTATGTAAATTAACATAAAAAAAATAAGATCGTCGAGTTTCCAGAGGTTTAGAAAAACAATATTTCTATTTATAGAAGATTTCTAGTTCGTAGACAATTTAAAACACTTTTTGATCACATTTATATACCTTTTTTAACATTGATGTAAATTCCGCGATTATTGTTATGGTACCGGACCAGGAGTCGCAGTTCCACCTCCATATTCCCTTGAACCTCGTCGCGTATAACTTCACTTCGAAGCTTTCACATGGCCAACATGAAAACGGTGACGATAATGTAATGAAAAAGTTCAGCGCTGCGTGCGCAACGGAAATCAGCTTGTGGTCAGGTTTCCAGAGGGTATCAGGGCGTCCCGGGGATACGAGAGGGCGAGGTAAGTTGAACGGGTAGTTGTACAGATTTATCAGAGTGATTGAGTTAAATCACCGAAACCTATTACACCAATATATGTTGATAAATGAAGCGAGGAATATGTACGGGTTGCAGGCGTGTACGGAGGTCGACCCGCGGCTTCCGCAAACGATCCATCACGGACGATAGAGCCGGCTACCGACTGCCGCTCGCCACCCCTCCTCCCCTCTCCTTCCCGCTCCCTCCTCTGACGATTAGGCACTGAATTTGTTGAAATTTGAAATCACTATCTTTTCTCCTTTCGCGTACGCTCTGATATATGTACGGGACATGTTTACAATTTAGAAACAAGGGAGTTGCATCTAGTAAGTAATGACCAAATCGCAAGTACTTAAGACATTTATTCCATTAAATAAATACGTAGTAGGGTAGTAATAAGGTGTAGAAGTGCTATTCATTCATGATTCGTCCACACGCGAGGTGTAAGCCGGGGCTATGTTGACAATATCACCCAAAACTGGTCACTGAAGGGGTCGAGGAAACTTTTTCTTGCAGAACTGAAAAATGTAAAATAAATTTCGAATTGAACAAATTTAGTGACCCAATTAGGTACCTACTAACTGGCCAGTGCACTACGAACGAATGAGGATAATTGGGATTGCTTGTGATATTGTCAAGGACACAAACATCTTACTTGGTGTGACTTCCCTGTTACATGTCGCGTCCGGCTCTGCCAGTAATAATTCTTTAAAAATCAATCGGAATATCATCATGCTGGTCCCAAGAGCCACGTGCCGGGCGAAAAGATTGTTAATTTATTTTTAAACGTGAGTAATCACTTGCTGCCACGGAACCCTATTCGGCATATGTCGACTATTGTAGTTTAAAAAACAAGAAATGAATGACGAAACGTTACCCGTTTTATTCGCTTCGTCCATACAAACAAGTGGCAGGACCGGCCCTCGCCGTGGGACCGAATGAATTGTATTTGCTAACAGTACGAGTCGTAGCATAAAAGAATTCTATGGGTCTAATCTCAGTGGGCCGAGCGAAACCTCCGTTGGTATGTTTAGATAGAGAGGGCACGGGCGGGGCGAGGTACGGCGCTCGCGTCGGTTCGACCGTGGCTTTACCGGGCGGTGCGCGGCGGGTGGTAGCCGCTCCTATTTAATTGTACCTTACGTGATTTTTATCCTGAGATAATTATACCCATATTTTTCGTTTAAGTGTAATAATAATGATGTACGGGATTTTAATTGCTATCCGACGGGTATTTGAAGGTATACAATTATTAAAAGTTAAAATATTTTAAACAATAATCTTATATTTATTAACGCTATAACGGAGAAAATAATATAAAATAAATGAAACGTATCTTATTACAATATTACATAATATTTATATGATGTTGAAGAATCTTATAAAAATAAATGTGCATCGCAAACTTTTTCAGAAAAAGTTCATTTCGCACAAAATGTATCTAATGTATGTAGTTACCCATTGAAGAGTTCCCGCGTCCGACACCCACCCCGGGAATAGCAGCCAAGTCATGGTGATCTGTAGAATAGATTCTCATAATAAATAATCATGAGCTTTAGAAAAGTCTATCATAATGTCTTGCGCATGGAAATTTTTGTGTTTTTACTTTCGACTACAGAGGAGTATTTCGTATGGATACAACCCTAGATGAGAGGGTCAAATTATCATAGAATTAAAAACGAATATCACGAGTATGGTATTGCCGTACATACATTTTCATATACGTGTTGTTGACCGTTAACGAATTCTCTCGCCTGGAGCTGACCCTGAGTAGTACCAGGTCTTGCTTGGCACAAGAATACATTCTCATCGGTACTAAAACAGTGTACAAAATTTCAAGTCCGTTAGTTAAGATCGGATGGCTTTAGTACAGCTTATAAGATTTGGTCCAATCAAACATACCAACAAACTAACAAATTATTGAAAATTAAATAAAATCTTGTAAAATTAAATTGCTAAGTAGGCGAGTTGTAGCCAGTTCAGTGAGCGATAAACTAGTTGCAGAATTTTATAAGTTGACAATTATTTTTATACCGAGCCTGCACGCTGCGCCGCGTCGTGTTTACTCAGGCCCCGGCGACAAAGGGCATTCGCCGTCCATTTGGCACTCAGGGCGCGCTCGACTCCACGGCCATGTAAATACACTCGAGCTAGATGAATTGAGTGCGATCGCTGTCTGATGCTGACGAGAGAGAGATCTAGTTTCAACGAGCTGGATTCGGAAGGCATTCCCGCGCCGCGCGAGTCGTTCATTACTGTCAGCCCGCTCGTAATGTTCACGTTACGATCGATCGCCTTGTACCGAGCTGCCACCTGACGGTCGGTTCGCTGCTGTCCGATAGCCGGGTCTACGAGGGACAGGCTATAAGCCGTCTGCCATCACAATATAATTCTCTTTCTCAGTCGGATAGGTTTAAAAAACCATTACAGTTTCGTAAGTAAATGTATTAACTCGATGACTGCTTAGCTATATCGGAACAGATTATTTCATAACGGAATAGATTATTCTGTGTCCACGGTCTAAAGTCGCAGCGAGAAAAGAGGGTTTAAAAGGGCATAAAAGTAAAAAATAAATATCTATATTACACACAAGAAAAATGATAATGTCGTGACAACTATGAATTCATGACAAACGCCATAACGTCGTCGTTCAAAGCGAGTTTATGTTGCAGAAAATTCGAATGTTCATATCATTTCGTATCATCTTGCTACACCTGTCCAGCCGTCATAGATTTACCTACAGGTTCATCGTTTCCGTATCTTTTTTCATAATTCCAGCAGGAAACATTTAGTTGGTAGAGACGACCTTCGTTCCAACCAAGTTTAGTATTTTAGAGCTAAATATTTCTTTAATGGATTCCTGAACCGAAAAACGGGTTTCACAGTCATATAACATTTCTGAAACACATTTTAAATGAAATGAGAGGAAAATATTAATGTTACAAGTAATGGCTCACGCGAATGAGAGCCGTAGTCGAACGTTTGTCTCCCGAATGCGAGGACGTGAGTTCGAACCTTACATTACAAGTTAACTGTCATTTGTTTTGGTGCAGAAAAACATCGTAAGGAAACCTGCATACCCGAGAGTTCTTTGTAATGTTCTGTGAAGTCGTTAGGTTCGGTATGTGAAGTCTACTAATCCGCACTTGGCCAGCTTAGTGGACTATGGCCTGTACCCCCCACACTTTGTAAGGAGATCCGAGCCCAACATTGGGGTATTTATGGATTCTGATTTATTTATTATTACAAGTAATGGAAGATTGCTGGAAAAAAAACAGTCTATTACTTTGCTGGCGTGATATGTACAGTCAGACCAAATTACAACTTTGTAGTACTGAGGGTCTCTATGCCGAAACGTTACGCCTTTTACAAACAAGACAATTTTACATCGTTCTGGACAATATACATGTTTTCATACACATAAATGTAAACATGTAGGTTGTCAATAAGTCTTTTAATTACATAAATCGAGATAAACAAAATATCTGAGACGATCCCGATGCTCGCGACGGTTTAGCGCGAGCACTCCCTCGGGCGCCGGGTGCCGGGCGCCGGCCCGCCGGCCCGCCGACCCGCCAGCCCGCTGAGACGATGGACTTGAAATTGTATCGGCCGATGATTGGAAAACTTGTGCACTCGTCGGATATCGAGCTGGAATTACGTTACCGGGAATGCCGCTCGTAACATTTCAAACTTTAATAAACTGCCTGAAGATCACGCACTAATTTTATTTTGATTTGTTATTAAGTGAAGGTTGTTAATTACTTTAGGGTGGTAAATACACTACCGGGGCCCGAGCCGGCGACACCCGCCATCAGTAGAGTAGCTACCGTAACCTGATGTTGTGTGTTAAAAATATTTTTATACATTTTCGTTTGAATCTCTTTTTTTCATTTATTAGATAGAAAAATAATAACATCTGTTTTACCAATTAGTTTAACTTTTTTCGTATTACTTTTAATAAAAGTCCTATATTTTACTCGGGCCACTCTCCGCGCCGCTGATTTTATAATAATATACAAAACTGTGAGATAATTTAATGTTAATATACTTGACGTTGAATATTACAGGAACAACAAATATTTTCTTTAACTCAATAATGGCCCACTCTGGGTGCGGCGCTGTCTGGCCAAG
>DWPA01000472.1:0-24814 GCA_018251375.1 Calpodes ethlius
ATAATTTTAATAGAATTGAATAACTGAAGAGCTCACTATGCCAGTGGATTTATCACTAACGTCTTGAATTAAAATCATTCCGTTACTTAGAACATCCAATAATACTTACGGTAAGATGTAATACGTTAAATATACTCTTTTATATATTCATGAATGATGATGATGATGTACCTGTAACAAATAAATATATTTATTAATTAATGATACAAAATAAATGTCATTATTAAATAACTTCAGGTTTTCGCGATGCGCTTAAATAGTTTTAGTAATATACATATTATTAGGAGATTGTTATTAACTTTATTTGATTGTATACGCGACGTAAAAAGTGTTAAAGAATGAACTACGTTCTATAATTTTTATCGATTAATGATGTAAGCACTAGTGGCTCCACCTGTATTCATAATACATTTTATCTGTACGTATATTAATACGTGAATGGTACTCCTTTGTGCTCCTTTTAAGGATGATGCACCCATGTAGGTCAGAGATTAGCTAAAGTTTATATGGGGATGTAGTGTAGAATAAATTTATATACATGTAAATACATTTATTGAAGAAAATAGAACATTAAAAACGTCAATGTAAAATTATTCTTTAATAAATAGACTTACAGTTGTATTTCCTCTGCAGATCGGGTCTTTAATATAAATTTAACTTCTGCACCTTTTTTTGTAAACTTTAACTGTGACAATATACGCCGATGTGCGTGCATTATTCTTAAAAACTTGGCAAGTGTAAGTCGTAATGTAGGGTACCATATTTATAAACTGATCGACCATTGCTTGTTAACTTGCATACCTTGCCTAGCTGTGTAATTTCTTCGCACATTCTTACAAATTAAACTTTATATTTCCTTGTCTTTCCCTTTCTTATTATTAATTAATATTTTTGACAAATATATCTTCAATACGTCTCAAGTCAATTGTGAGTTGAAACTCATGTAATTCTTCTTCTAAATTATTAAAGTAAGTAAGTAAAGTAAGTCAAAGTTTATACTATAATCTATGTCTATGTCCTCCGTAGAAAATCGGCGAAAGGAAAAACACTTTGTCCCTATTTCCCGTGCAAGATTTACCGCGAAGGGATTCTTTATCCACCCTCGACAAAAGCTTATTTTCTTGATGAAACATACTCGTGCTGTTAATGGAGATTTAAAATATGTTTCTTTAAAATATTTACCTTCAATTTGACACTGGCGTTCCTTTGTCACAAAATGTTAATATGTTTTTCTTCCATCAGCAGATTATTACGTAAGTAATGGCCGGATTTGCGACTGATTCCATTAAAGTTAAATAACATATATTTTAATTGCTGTAGAATTTCATTCGTTTTTTGATAAACCAACTTTGACATAGAAGTAGTAAAGAAACAAATGAACTTTCGACTCTGTGGTACCAACATGAAATATTGTATTGAATTGAAATTAAAGCGTGTGTAGTGTTTTATTTTTCTCAGGCACACTAGATTCTCAGCATCGCCGCTGGTGGAGACGAGGTCTCGTATTCCACATGGCCATCACAAGGCATTCCCTCGTGAGTGGCCTTCTCGCCCCGATGCCCTCCAACAAGCGACGTCCTTAGCCAAGGTCCGAACCCCTCAGGAATGTCCTTAGGAGGTTTGCAACCCCCAACTTCTCTAAGAGGGGAGCTAGTCCTTCTTCGCAAAAATAGTTGTCTCTATAAAGACCGCTAAGGCTAACAGCTACTTTCCATAAAAAACAATAGGATGAGACCTATAATAATCCGTAACTAGAAATGGATTTAAGACACTGTTCAATTTAATATTGATGTGTAAATTTATCTCTTTTTTATCGTAGTTATCAATACTTATCTCTTACCTTTATTTTAATATATATTTAACGGTAAAGATAATTGTGAAAATAAAAGTTGATCAAACAAAAAAGAAACAGCGTCGTATACCCAAATTCGCAGCGGATTAAGGTATAAACTCACGTGTACAAAGCGCCCTTTACGCATTTTCAATCAGTGTTCACGATTCATAATCCAAACAAGGTTGTTAAGTATGCGTTGGCGAGCTATGTTTATTAAATTCCCCGTAATATGAGGGTCGGTGCAATTAGGGTTGTCCGGAGGACGTGCTGTCAATCAGGATGCACTGAAATCCTGCGGTAACACGATATCCGATACCGGTGACCGAAGGCAGCCCTAAAACTATTCAATATCAGGTGCGGATTAAATATTAGCTTTAGGTATGGGATGTTATGTATTGACGAACCCTTGGGTGTGTTGTGTCTATGGAGCGGCGCGCGGCGGCGGAGCGATGGGAATTCATTTCGGTTAGTTAATTAATTGTACGTCAAACTTTAAGCACCTACCTATATATCTCTACTATAGCTCTATATATATGGTATTTAGTGAAAATGATTTCTTGAAAGCGAACGCCAACGGAGTACAATGTTGATTGTAGTTAATGAAATCGATGTATCCAGTGTAACAAACAACACAGAGGAACATATTGCCGTTACATTTTATACAATTTTAAACTAAAACTATTAGCAAAACATTAAAAAGAAAGAAACAGTCAAGCAAAAAAAAATGCATTTTAAAACTTAATATTTTTCAAAGGGATTATTCAACCAAAAACAGACATGACTAAACTTAGGGTGTCGTAATGATTATCGAACCCTGAACGTAAATTTTTCCTGTTACCTTCCCTACTTTCGCTTCATACTCATATTTAACAAAATACATCTTAATAATTTATTCCAGTCCAATTACCTTGCAAGTCGATACCAAAGTTATTAATTACAATAAAAAATTAGTACTCGAAGAGATATCGGTTAAGAATCTGTATTCATGTTCTAATAATTGTATGTCAAACTTTTTGCGTGGGTAACTTGTTTACCCCGCGCGAACTATACAATTCTACGAATCAACCAATACCATTACAGGAAGCAAGGCCAACCTATTATTATGAATACAACGCAAAATGTAATATCGGTACAACTCATAATTGTAACATCGTAATGATTTTTATTGTACCTCACAATTGCTATAACCCATTACTTCCCCGCTGCAAAGCTCAGATCTCTCTCGTAATTAAGGAGGCAAGGAGCGTACTCCGTAACCTTTTTTTGTTTAAGTTTGAGCAAATACGTGTTATGAATATTTAACTGCCAAAACTGAAATCAACACGAACGCAAGCATTATAATTTTCGGCGAAAATTAATAATCATTTTAAAATCCACGTTTTATAGTTTTATTAGATATCGTTCTCAAAAAACCCACGACATTTTTATTTGATCATATTGGCACCGTTACACCTTTAAAATTACTTTGTAAAATATTTTCTTCAACAATCCCGAGTAATTGTTTTTCTCGTATCGTTGTTTCTGTTCAGTGATACGAAACAAATTAAAACAATTTCTCCTGGCAATACCATAAGGTTTCTTAAAAATAAAAGACATGAACGCAATATATCGAAGTCTCTGGCAGTTACCTAATTGCATTGGTGTGTCGTCAATTAAGTCGCGGAAGACAAAAATAGAGCAGTTAGACTGTTTTACGCTCTAGAGTAGTCTAGCCCGAGGCCCTCGGAAACCTAATACCGGTTGTGGGCTGGACAGGGATTTCATACGAAACTGATCTCTCACTTAGAAGCTTTTGGGACGAAAATACGACGCACGGTTCGCTAAATCTTATCCTTTCAACCACGGTTGAATGCGGTGTTCGTATTGCAACCATATACTATGCAATGCTTGTAATAAAGACTACATGGTTAGAGAATGGTATGCTTTGATAACAATCCAATTCTCTCATGATTATAGAACTTCAGCCGCTCTTTTAAAACTGAGCCAGGAATTAAGGAATTGTTAAGTTATCTAATATATTACTTTTGTAGACTTAAATATATTTAACCAGATGCAGACTTGTTCTACTTTATACGAGCTATTGTGTCAATAACTTGTACCAGAACATTGTTTGAATCACAAATTGAATACACAGCATCTATTATAGACGAAGGCAACGGAAAACAACATGACAGTAATTTATATTCAGAGAACGATCCAACAAACTGTCCAAAACCTAAATGGCTAAACAAAACGCGACTTCCGTGATTCAAATCATTCGGAAATTTGACTCTTTTCATAAATCACTGTCGAAGCGTACGGAAGGCTTCGAGGAGTAATTCGATGGCCTCTTACAATTAGCCCTCAGGCGTCACGCTCGGGAAACGGATAAAGGACCCCTCATCGAGCGTCGGAGTCTTTGGAAAACATTCACGGAACAGGAGCTGGTCCAATTAATTTTACTAATAATGTAACATACACAACCTTTATTTGTTCAGGATGATTAAATGGGTATATTGACTATTGCTCTTGGAATAATCCGAATTGATATTTATTTGAATATAATAAAACCCTGCTTACATTTCAAACCATTATTTTCTAAATAGTTATCGACGCGTTGCTGGGATAGAAGAAGGCCAGGATCCACAGACCTAAATGAATAACTGAATAAATATTATGTTATTATTACTGTTATTTATAGGACACAAAAAGGCAATGGCTCTATAAAAATTTAAATTCGAGCGCGGGACAGTAGGAGTTAGAAACACGCACCTCAATAGAAGCGCTTTATCCCACTCATAAAGGATAACGAGTGCTCAGCCCTATGGATGCCGTGCTTTCAATTCCTATTCACGATTTTTTGTAATGTTTATTTTGTTGTTTTAATGATGCCAACGATAAAATGGCACTGCTCGTTTAAAGTCCATCCTGATTCGGGCTACTACACATAAATGGTGACGCAATATTTTTATTTCAATCGTAAATTTTAAAATGTTGTCAATTTTTATTCAACCTATACAATATATTTATTAACGTTAATTAGTTCGAGTAATGTACCTGCTATATTTTTAAGGTAATAAGAAACAAAATTCTCGTATTTAAGTAACTTGATAACTTATAATTAACGTTTTAGTTATTAACATGTCAACCCACGTAATGTAGTCAAGTCAAGCGAAACTTATTTACAGCATATAAGTAAGTATGAAGGTTTTACACCGCCAAAAAAGCTCTCCGACTTACCAAACTGCTGCTATTTAATTTGAGTCAACATTAGGTACTTAGGATCGAGACATATCACTAGTTTTTGAACGCTTTAACATGTAATGGCTTATATCACTAAAAATAGAGTCAGGATATTTTAAAAATTTGTACGCGATAGGAAATAAATTGTTTAATTAAATCTGGTCGCAAATAAAAATATTATAACTTTTTTTGTTAGATAATATATCTCAATATGTCAAGTTAAAGAATCCCATCTAAACACGTTCCTAATTTAGCCCGACAAATAAACTGATTCACATTCAGGTATCACGATAGTACGAACGCGTGCAGTCCCTTTGTAAACTATTCAATAAACGTATGTGTCTAGTGTCTAGATCCCAGACGAAAGTTCACATTCTTGAGCCTTTTATCTTTTTTTTCTACACATGCGTCGCACGCCACTAGAATATGGATGGCGCAATCTTTTCTAGTGGTCTCTGGCAGGACACACGTCTTGCTTAAACTAAGCGCAGATAGTATAATGGATTACTGTAGTTAACGTTGAGGATAAATAACGAGTTTTAAAATTAACCGAAACATAACTTGGAATCATTTGGATCTACACTTCTATCTAGTATATTGAAATTAAAACAATTACTCGAAATTATGTAATCATTTATATTTAATAGCTAAGATTTGAATCGAACAGTAGGTAGGAGGTACAGTCAAATTTTAGAATGATCTCAGGTTAAATTTTATCAGTAATTACTACAACTGAAGCATGTACTTAACTCAATGATAGCTATAAGGATTATTGTAGGCTCAAATATATATTAGATTTTCTCAGAGGGGAGACTAGAACAACACGGGTTAAAATGTTGTTTTGTCATTAATTGTTTAAACTTATAATAATTGAAGGTGTTAGTATAGGTGTGACAAGTATAGAGCTATTCATTACACTCTTATAGAAATTATTACTACACTTATACTATTTTACATTTTTGTATCTATTAAATGTTAGACAAGAAGATAAGTTCCAGTAAGTATATAAGAAAATAAATATTCATAATAATGTACATGCTCTGTATATCTGCTACACTTAACACGAGTTAAAATAAATGTCTTGGAAAATAAATTAAAACTAATCAATTGAAATGAACAAGAGAGAGAAAATACGAAACAAAAAAGCAACGTATACTTTATAAAACAAATGGCAGCAATCTATTCATTTCTATTTGAAATACTACTTGACACCGTTCTGTACACCGTTGGTTTACAATAAGCTGGAAAATATTTTCCATTTGATATTGTTCTCGCTCATAACTTCGTGAAATCTCGTTAGGGGGCTCTCCAGTGCGCCGATATTGTAACGAGTTGCCTGCATTAAAGTGCATGCCAACAGCAATCGACTTAATAACCGTTGACGGGACGACGAACCAAATTTAGACTCGATCGAGTGTTCTTGGTAAATTGGATGAGTCTTAATATTTATATCTGGACTGACATGACGCTCCGTTCACACAACTGACAGCCGGGAAGTTTCTTGGTTTACGATATTAGCAGGTAACGGTGTCAATTGAGTTAATTGACTGGTTCAGTTAAAAAAATATACATAGAAAAAGAAGACTTTTATAACACCAGTATAATGGATTATATTTAGAAAATACGAGGTTTAGATCTTGATGCTAAGGTTCATGTATTTAATTTTCTTTTAATCTCTATTTTATACAAGTATCCGACCATAAAAGGCAATTTAATTAACAAATATTCATCTACAAATGAATTATTAAGACATTAAGAATAAATATATTTAAACTAGCTGTACCCTGCGCGTTGCTACGCTAACAAATAAAATAAGCGAATGACAATGGCGCCACTTGTCAAATATTGGTCGTACCAACTTAGAAATCTTCGTGGGCTCATACACAACAACTTAACTAAAGATCATCACATGATTAAATGTATCGTTTACGTTTCTATAAAAGACATACAGACAAACATTCATTTTTATATATATAGATAAACAAATAACATTTTATAAAAACAAACATGACACGCCGTGTAACACGGTAAACTTCTGTAGCATGACATTATGCAACTCACCTCTTATGAATGATCGGAAGCGCTACCTGTGTACATTATGTTTGTACAACTGGCGGCACAGCACGCGCCGCCACCCCGTGTAAACAATAACTGATCTATCTACAACACTATTATCTATGATTAATTCATGGACATCTAACAAAAGACAGTGCGTTGTGATATGTCCGAATGGTGAGGATGTACACACACCGCTCAGTTGTTATAGAACGCATACGGAATAGACATGTCTTCAGCAATTTGGAAATGATGATCTTTAAAAATATATATTACTATTAAATATGGTATTATTATATAATAATAACTTGTTCTTACCATGAATCTTTAAAAAATATTTTTGTATTAGGGACATCTCCACTATTAATAGTAAAAAGGTATTTAATAAACAAAGTTTTATTATAACGCATTATCTACTTAAAAATATAAAAATTATTTTTATAAACACTAATATTACACAAAGATTATTTGCTTTTCGTCGATCAAGAAACCGAATCCCTTTTAAATGTGTACTGCTGGCATTGCCATAATAAACAGCATTAATATTTTAAAGTCAGTTCTGAAAGATGACAGTCTATGGCTGTATTAATCTAACATGGGACAGATCAAATCCGCTTCTATGTAATTAATGCCCGAAGCAATTGAGCCCTGAAGCCTTTATCTTTTGATTGACCTGTCGTGTCCCATGTCGTATGCTGTGTGATAGAATTGCAGTCTCGCCGCACACACCCCTATATTGTCATTATAAACGTAATCCAATATCGTTTAAATTCTAAAATTATAATTCTAAATTCTCAGTATTTCTTCAAATATTATTTTCTTGTACTCTCTACTGATATAATGACGACTGTTGTTAATATTTGCCAGATGTTAAGCCTATGTCCAGCAATGGACCTTTAAAGGCTGACAGATAGATTAGTACATAGATATATAGATAGATAAATAGATATGAATGGAAGCCGTAGACAGTTGGACTCAGTACATGGGTTGTCATTGTTATTCACATTTCACGCATATATGTTCCAATCAGCCATCCTCACATTGAAGATGATGAGTTAATAATATATTACACATAAAATCTTGTGTAAATCGAAAACATGTAAAGGTTTTTTATATCCCTTTATTCACAATAGACAAGTCTCACTACGAGTAAGTTACCACCGTCATTATGGGTGTAACGAGGTCCGTCAGACTTCCACATGCAAATTTACATCTCGGTGCATGCATAATATATAGCATTTTTGCATCAGCTCTACAGCTTTGTTGTAAGCAGTCGATTGAAGTAAGGACAAAGGGGATTTGTGTGAAGCGCTTTACGACACAATCATATTTAAATTTGCTAAAACCTTTATTCGCCTCACTTCGATTACTCAGTTCTGACTTTAAGCGGAATAACTAGATAATAAAGCACGCATAATGAAGCAATTATGCACTTTAAATTTTAAAATTCAATCTATCTGGTGCCAAAAAAATGTGAAGTTTCTTGCGAACACAAGGATTAGTACACCAATGTGGATGGAGAACTGTGGTTTCGAATCGTTTTAGAAATTCCCGTAGGCGTTCTCTGACTATCATGTCCATCTTCTTACAGACTGAGACTTGTTTTGAAAAATTGCAACCAAATTTAACTACCTACTGTAACAAAGAATAAAAGTGTTGAAGTTTAAATTTAAATGATATCGTGCATTTAGTGATATAACATTATTTACCTAAATTCAGATTTATTTACCTAAACTCGTTTAATCTTTTATCATTAGTAGTATTTAAGCCATGCCGAAGGCAACACAAAATTTTCGACACTTCGGTTTGGGTTATCCACACTTGAACAGCATAATGAAGTATCCTCTAATATGCCTTAGAAAGAAAGGCTCATAGTTGGATATTAACGGGTAGCAGCCATTCCTGTCACAGGTAATCTTATCTAAGAGTAAAATGACATCGATCGGTAAGTTCTAAAGAAAACTTAACCTTAAAAGGGAACATTGGATAAAATTGCATTCAACTGAAACCGGTACGAGATACTCGGTAAACGAAGAATTTTTTACACATAACGATTCTTTCGCGAAACTGAATCCGTACAAGCGCAGTACTGTAATGGAGTGAGTCACGATGCGTTCGGTTTTCCTGTATTTCCTGCACATAGTTGATGACTACAAAATAATACTTGGAATAAGCTACCGGGAAAGTTTGTTATGGTCTGAGGATAACAAATCAATTCTCGGCGTAATGCTAAAAGATGACTCGAACCGTCTTCTACTGTTCGAGATAATGCTTTCATTATCTCACTATTATTTCTTTAACACACACAAATAAATTGAAAATTCTATCACTATAAATAATCTTTAAACGTTAGCGACTAAATATAAAGCATTCCAATCAGATAAAAAGATATATCAAATTAAATCTTAAGTGTAAACCATAAAGAATCTATCGCAGAAATATATAACAAATACATTTTCGTAAGTATCAAACATTCACGAATACAATAATTACATACCAACCTTTGAAGAGAATGATACAATACTGAAATATTTGCTTATAACAATAAACACTAACCTAAATTACAAGTACCAACCGAAACTAGCTAATTACACAGTAACAAGAACGGCGAATGCCGATGGTACAGATGGGACCGCGGGACACGCATTAAATTCGTTAAGTGGACCATTCATACGTTGATGTTCGTTAAAAGGCCACTCGGGAACAATTAGCGACGGCGCCAATTGTGGCCGGCCAGTGAACACCACTGGAACACAAATACTTGAAGAGAACAGCAATTGACAGGGCGTTTATGAGGTCATCTCTACCCCAGATTTTACTATAAAATATATTTCTTCAATGTTATTAAAAGAGTTTTGTAATTTTTACAGAATTTTATTCTACTATTCTGTTATTTATAATGAAGGAGGCTCAGAATTTACTCAAAATATGCAGAGTAGATTGGCGATGGAATTAGCGGCCGATTGGTTACTATATTGGTTAATCTTGGCTGTAATCCCCGTGTGATCCAATTGTCGCTTTAACTGGTAAATTCATCGTGCTATTATTAACTAGCAATTTTTCAGTCTGTCTGTTTCATCTCTTTTTATGTGAATAACCAAAATGGGGGGAAAAATATTCGTTCTATTCTTAACTGACAATATTTAAGTCTCTCTGTTTCATCTGGATTTATTTGAATATCCAAAATCGGGAAAAATATACGACACATCTCTAAACAAGGTGTAAGTAATAACCGATAAAAATAGAAGTGATAATACTTTGTACAAAAAATACCTATTCAAATATCAGAATGAACATTTAATTTGAATTTTATCCCAAAGCAATGAACAACACAACTACTATTTTTTAAATTTAAAACAAATTCAGATTCCTTTACATCGCTACACGAAACCTGTGCGGTGCAGTCAATATCTCGCAGCGCGGAGTAAACACAAAATAAATGAACAAGGAGACAAATAACAGCCGTTGTTAGGAAAGTGAACAAGGATTTTTTGCCCAATACGGTCTGCGAGGCATAACAATAAATTGGCTGGTCTGGTCGACTTCGCTCTCAGCGTAAAGATAGACTAAGTTCGAGCTGCAATTTAAAACATGAACAACCACATGTGTGTTGCGGGAAGGAAAACTGATGTGCAGAAACTTAGTTTTCAATTCACTGATATGGAAATAGCTTATGTGGACACAATTTTCATAAATGACTTTTAGCTTGTAAAGGCTAAAATAAGACATCAAATAGAAAAAGAGCTATTAAAATAGATTACGAAGTAATTGTTGTAATTATAATGTATCGCCTAAGTAGATATTGCTAGCCCCAAAACCCTTCAAACCGAAACAAAACATTGCTGCAAGTAACTTGCTTCTCAACAAAGACACTTAAGCAACGCGGCAACGTACTAAGAAATACTGCTTTTTATAGACATTACACCGGTCACCACATTGCAGTTTAGACGCGTGGGTTAACTAACTAATGAGATTTATGATATGAAGCATAATTTATGCTTCAACATCGGCTAGCGTAATGGTGTATCGCGTAAAAATTTAAGTCAATTAGCGTTCCAATTTGGAATAACGTTCGGGTAGTTGCAACAAATTATCGCGTGCGTTCGTTATACCGAAAGGCGTGTGGGTTTTATTGTGCAAATCAGTCCGCGCAATTAGCATAACAAACAGCTGTCCTGATCTAGGGTTGCTTGGTATCGGCCACACGTCCACTCCGTGCTCACCAGACCGTGCGGGCGCAGCCATCGACTTTCCAGCGCGTCCGGATTTGACGCTTTTATTGAGCCCCACGTGAAATTGTAAAGAAACTTTTTGGAGCTTTCGTTGAGCACCTTGCACGCAGGAAGGTAGCATTTATGTCTTTTTACATGAAACACGGTGAATGCGTTATTTAACTGAATAGACCCGAAATACGTTTCATTCTTTTTCACATTTAGCTGTAAAACGAGCAGAAGGGTAATGATTCAATTAATCACTACTCTAAAATATTGAATAAAAAGTGAACGGATTTTTCAAGCATTTATGAATTAAATCTATTGATGCGAAAAGCTCTTAAATCGATATCATATTTATGATACGAGTATCACATTCAAGTATAAATGTATATTTGTTCGTGCCCTAGGGCTAAGAAATTTTTACTACTACTTACTTTTTAAGAAGGAATTTTAAAAACTTCAATCTTTAAGGGACGTAAAATAGAGAACCTGCACAGTTACGGTATTGTTATAAAATATTTACATTATATCTATTGTTAAATTTCCCTAATTTGATTTTCGTTAAGTAAAATATTACTTAATGTAACGAAGTAAATGATTTGACTTTAATTTTGATTTTAATCGATTTCTTTCTATATAACTCTACTAACTAGAGACATATTTGGAAAAAGGTTGGTTATGATGCGTTAATTTTGTCAATATTTGAATGAACTGCGTTTTAATTGTCTTAAATATCGGCACGAACTTTTCGCAGAACCCAATAAATGGACGATGAATGAATAAGACATATAATGACTGACGACATATCAACGCCCAGTCCAAACGTCAAGAGAGATACTAATCTGAAATATCGCATACAGAACTGATTTAATAGATCAGATTATTCATAATTCCTACGAAAAGGGGAACAAAAAGGATGAAATCATTTTTTTCACTTTTAAAATCTGTATTTTCAAAATTACGTGACTTCGAAATCCTACCAGTGATTTCTACCATTTAACAATATTATCAGTAGAATGTTGATATTTGTACACGATCCGTGTGGCGAATGGTTACCTTACCGGACCACCAATCAAAGGATTTGATTTCTAGTGAGGCAGAAAAATTTAATGATGACTTTAAATATCTGTACCCGGTCTGGGTTTGTGTGTATTTGTCTTTGTGTGTTGTCCATGGTAGCCACGAAACAGGATATCACAGAGTGATGTTATGAAAGTGTAACGTTTTTTCTCTTATTCATTAATGATGCGACAGTTACAAATTATGATTGTTAGAGTTAGATTGGTTATAGCTACAACCTACAGGCTCGTTAGCTCCACGTAAAACAACCACCTTTACCGAAACAAGTTCAGTTTCCACTTCACGTAGCGGAGCGCATTCTCTCGTATGAATCGATTTGAATGTCTATTGTCTTTTGTTGCTCTTATCGCCATATGTGGCCTTCGCAGTGTCTTGAAGGGAAACTCGACAGAATCATGTATGGGAGATCTCGTTTAATTGTTTAACTGTCGCCTCGCTCTGTTTTTGTTTCAATTGCTCTAATGTTTCTTTTTACAATATATACGATAGTAAGTGCAGCTTATGACGTGCTGTAAAGGTTGTAAGAAAGTGGGATGGTCTAATGAACGTAAAAATATTTATGTGTTTCTCAGACGTGATATTGTACCTGAACAAATTGCAGACAACAGATTTGAAGATAATGGATAGATTGAATATTAAAACGGCAGTACTCATAAATATAAGTTACAGGATACAAAGTAAATAAAATCCTTAACAGTTTATTAAATACGTCGTTGCGATACCATCAAAGCCAGATTATCTGTCAAGTTCCCAACATAAACGTTAGTTCGACAAAAGAACTATTTATTTTTATTTTTCTTCCTTATTCTTCCCTATCACATCCAAAATAGTAACATTTCCTACGTGAACTGACCGAGCCACTAAAGTCACGTGAAAGTCAAAAGAAATCACGGTAATTACAAGAGTGATCGGTCTAGAATTCCATTATCTAAACGAGTGACGTCCCGCGGGACGGTGCGTCCGCTGCAGTCTGCGGGGACCATCCTCGAGACGAAGTTATTGTAATGAGAACGACAGGGATATTTATGCCGCGCCATGCGCCCTGAATACGCAATGAGTGGGCCTCCAGGATGATACCACCGAATATTCGGATATTCAATAAGGGATCGGTAAACACCACGTTTTTGTTATGCAACATTATTTACTCCGCAAACGGTACCGTCAGGTGCTTCGGGTTTTTGTGTAGACAAATATTCGGTCGTGTTCGGGACTAAATAAATTGATTCAAATAAGCTTCACTAAATATCATTGTCAATAAAATGAGAACATTTTTATTTGATTCTTTATTTACATTCCTTAACGATATTTTTCAAGTCATTGAAAAAAGAACGGAAAGAAAGAATATTGAACAAAATAATTGAAATAAAATTTAATCAAGAAAATAAAACAAACTTAATAAATGTACAGTAAAAGACTTATCATAATTATTTATCATATCAGAATGGATGGAATTATATTATGTATAAGCATTTTATTTTTACATGCTAACACATGTTATATAAGAATAGCCTTCGCCAAATTATACTGTTTGCTTGAAGCCACTAACAAGCTCCTATCTTGTACATTTTTTACATAATCATTATGTTCTACTTATATTATGTTTATATGTTACCTCTCATTATTCGATCCAAGGTAAGGAACGTTTTGTTAAGCCAAAGAACCAATAACAATTGAACCTCAAAATATTATTATAGCATCTATTCTCACTGCAAACCCTAGCTCAATAACAAAAACATACTCGCAACTATCGGGGTATAAAAGACTTCTTACGCCGAAGAAAGAATTTAATAACCTCGGAAACCATGAAAAGGGTCTTTGAAATCCTTTCACAATAGTGTAAGATGTCCCGTCTGTACGAAGGAAAATTATTTTCCCCCGCGACTATTATTCTTAGACATCTGATTAAACGTGGTGCTAGGAGTTGCATGTTGCAAGAAATAAAAAGATTGGCCATAGATTACAATCTAGATCTATTCTGGCAACAGAGTTAAGCTAGTACTAAAAGGTTTTGTATTGTAGACGAGACAATGAAAAGGGAGACCTATTGTAATAGGTTTACGGTAGCATATTTCTTGTTACAACATTTTGTTGTTATTTCAGATGAGTCGCCGTTGTTCCTATTTTATAAGGCGTGCTACACACATTTTCGGATAAGCATTAATCGGTAAAGCCAGGCGGTAAAACCAAATCTAACACGTGGATGCATTTGGAAAGTATCGCTTAGCTTAATTGATCACCTATACACTCTAACCCAAATGAAGGCGAAATTGTGTCAGTCGACCCAAATGCCATTTCGGCGAAAGTATGAACTGCCGGGCGGCTTTACCGGGCGGGTTAAGCCAAATATAATGTAGTAATTGTTTTGGTCAGGAGATTTTCTGACGTTTTGTCAAAAATTACAGCACAGTCGAATGTGCCGAGCTTGAATGAGTGTAACAATTTATTTAAATAAAACATCGTAATGACGATCGTGATGTATCAATTAAGTTCCCTTTTTAAATTAGTACGCCTCCAAATATTAATAAGACTAGTAATAAATGTTCGAATTCTGTACTAACATAATTAATTATTGCTGAACATAAAACAGGGATGTCTGAATGATGTTACCTTTGCAAGTAAATTTTAGCATACAAAACTGGGTTGAGTTTTGTAAAATGTAAATATATAGTGTTCCATAACAACAAAGACCGGAAGTAAGAATTAAGCCATTGTTTTTCAGTCAACTTTCACTAAAATTACACGAAAACTTTGCGGTTTTACGCATGAGCGTGACTCACGTCGCTTTCCGTCAAGGGAGCGACGAAGTGAAGAATTTCTATTTGGAACAACTGCCTGTTTTTCTGTTATTTGTTGATTTGTTTCTAACAACGTCTTCTTAATGACATTCTCATCCTTGGTATTCTGTTTGCGGGTATTGACTTTGGGGTCGGACTTTCGGTTTAATTATAAAATAAGCATCACTTTTATCTACCGGCAGTGAACAGTTTTGTTGTGGTCTCCTTAGGCTCCGTTATAGATTTGTAATTTTAAAACAGTAAATAGTAATACATGCCCTCATTACTAAGCGGCTTCTATTTAGTGTTAATGATCGATTAATTTTACTAATATTGGGTTCAGACAATAGCTGTAAGGGATACCGCTGGAGACCAAACTTTTAAAGCATTTTTCTACTTAAAAAATAAATTCAACATACGGCTTGATAGGTACGAATAGCGGTAGAATTCAATACTCCGCTACTTAGTGCATCAATTTTTGACAATACAATTACACTCTACCTACATTGTACACAAATGATGTTAAAGTAATGTCAACACGATTCTGAGCGCGGCATTATCAAACTACTCGCAACTTCTGAACTGACTAGCAAACAAATTGAAGACATTATCAATTTTATATGTGATGTTAACAGCCAATAACCGGGCATTAAACACGTTATCTTTATGATGACTTCAGCAAGTAGTTAGCATAAATCGTAATTTTATAGAGTAATAAATAAAATAGCTCTCCGCTGAAGAAAACCAGTTATTTTGCGTAAACTTTCGCTTTTACGATTGAAGCGTAAACATCGTAATGCTGTAATCATCGCAGATAGCGTGTAGGTCATCGACTTCGCAATAGCAGACATGACAAATCGTATCTTGTAAGCTAAGAACCGTAATGAAGATAATTATACGACTCTAAACTCTATTTATACATAACTTCCTCAGACGAACGACCATGACTCGTAATTCGACAAGCATATGATGAGAATGAAAGCCCCCGAATTATTATTGAAAATTAAATTGTCTATGACACCGTAAGTGACAGGCTTATTTGCAATTCACTTAGGGTCGTTTTCAAATTTGTTGTAATTTAATATTTTGAAAATATAGTACTTATGTACTCATTGAGAGTTGGTAGACAACTGATGTAAGGAAAATGGAGCGATAAAGTTTTGAAAAGGGACGTTAGTGAAACATTAGATGCTTTATTCATGGAATGAAATCAAATAGTTTTGATTATTCTCGCATCATAAAACTTTGCCGTTTTCAGCAAAATTTCGCTAATGCAGTAATAAGTTTTGTAACGGTAATTTTAAATCAATATCAGCCCATGTTAATAAACTATATTGTATATTGATGTATACAAGTAATGGGATCTGTTTAAATAAGGATCGTATTAACTTTATTCAACCTAATTAGTATCGAATTAATTGTGACTTTTTTTATTGTCTTCTCCTTCTGAAAGTTTTGAATTTTAACAATAGCTCTTCAAATGTGCCAATGTAAAAATTCAATTTATGTTAAAAGTAAAAACAAAACAGAATTTCTTATCTCGCGTGTAATTACAAGTGATCACAATATACAACGTCGAGATGTATTTGTAGACATTAGTTGTCCGTCGATGCATTACATTCAATAGGTGCATTTCCGTAGTCAAGTTATGTGGTTAACGATGGAGTAACTGTAACCGCGACTCATTGGTGCATTCACATATTGCACCTTGTTTAGAATAATACTTGTTGTATATTATAGGCGCACTGTACATCATATAAAATAGGTGTTTGGTTCTAATAACATTATGACTAATATTAATCTAACATTTATTTCCGTAAATTGACAAAAAAGCTAGACATCCACTTGATGGTAAGATGAAGCTACCACCGCCGATGTGTTTCCTTCCAAGAAATAGAGAGGAGTGCAGATAGAAGGTACTGGCTCTCAAGTCCTCAGTCGAAATACGACAAAACATTTGGTGTGTCAGATAAGTTAATAATATTGTCGGCAGTATAATATTCATGTGAAGCCTCACCACCAAGCGAGCCGGCTTGTCATCTTTTACTATACCCTAGTATGTAGGCATAGGCTTTTCCTTAGTGTTTGAAGCTGCCAATACAGCTTATATCGAAATCAATATAATTTTTTTCTTCCTTTTATTGTGTTCACTAGCAAATAATATTAATATTTTGCAATATATAGTATTTTATTGGACTAAAATGAATATAATTTATTTTTTAAATTACCTCAAACAAGATAAGCGTTACTTAATTAATGGTTATAAATTTTGATGTTCTTAAATTTTTAATACATTTTCCCTCTCTCACCCTTGGCTTGTACATGCGGCATATAAAGCAATGGATGTATTATTTATTAGCAAGAATAAGAAGTTGAATTATGATCCAAATTACTATGCATCGATGGTATTCTAAACTTCTAAATACAAAATGAATCTCGAAGGTAAATTCCAAAGTTTCCGATTTCTGTACCCACAATCATGCACATTTACGCTTCATCGAATAACACGTCCATTCAAATTGTAATGACATTGGTCAGACGGTCTGACATTAAATTTTTTATTGCTAAAAAAGTACACGCACGAACAACAATTAAATTAAATTAAAGAAATCAACAAAGCCTTGACCGACACGACCGTTGCTTGTTTAACATAAATCAATCAATTATTACGAATTACCAATGAATTTTAATCACTCAATGACATTCGTTCAAAACGAAGTTATTGACATTCTCATAATGAATTGACAGCGTCGCTTTATGACTTGAAATTTCTTTAATTAATTATATCTTGACATATTTTTAAACTCTGCATTTACGGTATGTAATACTTTTTAAAATGCAATGTTTCTTAGTTCGTTAGTGTATTTGTTTAGGTCTAACTTAACCTATGAAGTTGAAATTTGAAATACTGATTCAGTTGCGATGTGACTTCATAATTAACTGAGCCATAAGGCTCCAGACGAGGGTATTTCTCAATGAGAACAGTTACTTATTTTTCGGAATAAAAAGTTTTTAGTTTTTTTTCATCATCAATATAATATAGAAAAATCACAAGAAGTTAGCTACATAGGACGCAATACAACAATGATGATTTCATACTAATTGCATGATAGGAGAAACCACTTCTGACATCGCAGAAAGATGATAAAATCGGTGAGTTTCGTAGAATCATGGAAAGATAAACTCACCCCACTATAAAAGACGAAGTACTAACAGTCAGATTATTTGGCCATCGCCTTATCGAGTAACTCTGCCTGCCCCAAATTGAGTGGACGAAAATTATGGACCAAGTTTCTACTTACTACGTATAAAAGATAATGAGGAATCCGATTAGATAAATACGTTTAGCGTTTAGATACGCCGCTAATAAACAACAAAACAGGATTATGCGAAGAAATACAAGAAAAGTAATAAATTAACGATATATTCGTAAGATTTGAGTCATATTTGATTGAACGTGAATCCTTAGGCCTATTACAATTACAGTTAAGAAAAAGGGCCTTTTTCGAAGACAAATTTCTTATAAGCATTACATACTACTTAATAATTGTTGAGATGCGTGATATGGAAAAGATCGAAAGTATAAAATCAAATTTATCATTCATCAACAAGGTACATTGCACCTTTATTGAAACACAACCCGTCTTTATTAGATTCTGAAACCAATGTTTGTTAAACGTTTTGAGCTAATAAAAGTAATATTAAGGGAGCGTGGCTCGAGCGGGAGGAAATGAACGCGACGAGAGAATGAAATTGGAAAACTTGTTACAAAATTACACAAGATGAAAAAGAAAATAAATAAGGCCTAGTGAAAGTTACAGCTACGTGCTCAGTTTTGCTACTGTTATTTACCTGAGGAAAACATTTCTGATGTTCGAGTAAATCTACTTTATGGAAGCAGTGATAACAACATACTTTCTGATTGGACTGGACCGCTGTTTTTTATTGATACGGAAGTAGTTCATCTAATAAGAGTCACAACTACCCATAGAACCACCCACATCCGTGACCAACTACTAATAAGAATGTACCGAAGCCTTATTTGGAGTCAGTTACAGATGTATCACTCAGAATATTCAAATCACCACATTTATTAGTGTCACTAGCACTGTTTCCGTTTTAATCAAAACATTTAGTTGGTTTCAACGACATTTTATACGAAAAACCATGAATTAAACTGTTACATAGATGCCCGCATTGTTCTTTTACATTCAGTATTTGCTACATTTCACATATCTAATTAACATCTATGTACTGCTTTGTAACAATACAATGTTTGTCGTCTAAGAAACATTTAAACTACTCGAGGTCTCTAAAACAATATTCACGGAGCTTACCTTTTACTCCAGTTTCCTATCTCAGCGTATCGTCGGCCGTTAGAGCATCCGCTCCTCCTCACTTCATTTCCTCGCAGAGTGTGCCCGGAGTTCCCGTTAGGCGTTAATATTCCGTTCACCGCGCTGTTATTGTTCCGCTCCCTGTTCCTGGGGAAGGTTCCTGTTCCCGAACGGAAAGTCGCCAGCTGAGGCGTCGGCTCCTCTAAAGCAAATTGTTGGAGTGGAAGCGTTACGTTACCGCTCCAACTTTTCCGATTTACTGCGAAAGTTTTGAACGTCCTGTTACCGTTGGTCGGGGACGGTGTGACCCCGCAGAAGCTGCTGCGGTTATGACTGTTCTTTATGAAGGCACTGTTCTGCAGCGCGATTTGCGGCTTTATCGGCACCAGTGGCGACGCCTGGTCAATAGACATCGTACTTTTACAAAAGTAGACGCAATCTACTTTTTCTATCTACATTTTCGTCTGCAAAGGAAGGAAATAAAGGTGTTAGCTACTATAACATTAGTTACCGATGACAACATCAACACAGTCGCTATGGGATCTTGTGCAGCGGGCGCTGTCGGAAATCAATTCGACCCGATCTTGATATTCGACTATTGAATGTAGATGGCTTTTTATATAAACTGGTTAAGTGACAGGGTTCGAGACAAGGATTTAATGAAAGGCGACGGAACAATGGCGTTCAATCTGGGTTAATGGATAGAAGAGTTCCGTAACCTGGCGATAATCGTAACTCATTAATTTGATTGAGGTATGTGTTTCTTGTCGGTTAGAAATAGGTTACGTTATTTTGTTTTAGAGGTCATAAGTAATCAGAGTCTCTCATAGTTATCGTTATGAACTGAAAAAATCACCATCAGAGACAAGAAAACAATTCTTGGATAAGTTCAATTCTTCAAGGTAAGCCAACAGGGCATTGCACTACTTTTCTCAATACCACGTTCTTGAAAATAACCGTTGAAGTTGAAGCATTTCTTAGTAGACTAAAACCTTAAATTAAGGCTACTTTCTCAAAGAAATCGGATTCCTACTGAAGACTCCCCCATCCCATAAAAAATTTACATTAAATAATTATCGTAAAACGCTTCTTCTTAAACTTTCACAGGTACTTAACACGCAATGACCGCGGGGCATTTAGTAGTCACTAGTCATGCAAAGGATGTCGTTAAATAGCCGGACGCAATTGCTGCACCGTCTGATGGTTAAGTGTCAATGAGGCCGGTGTTCGTGTTGTACTCAGTATTACGTTTATAGTCGTGGCCAGTAAAAGGTAGGAGGTTAACGCTAGAATTAATGTTTATCGCAACCGAGACCCTCTTTTTACGGATCAATTTGAAAGTGTGTATCGGCACACTTAAAGCGACGACGAAATATCAGGTGAAGCAAAATTCTGTGTCAGTCAATATTTCTCATCTTGTTTTCAAAATCTATCAAAACATTATCGTATCTGAAAGATTATTTTCAAATTATAATATTAATATTCCAAACCTTCGCCAAAACTTTACAAAATACTATGCAAATAATATGGGCATGTCGTATTGAGAGAAAAAATAATTGTAAGTGCAATTATCGCATGGCATTTTAAGGGCCCAAAACGGACCACTTATCAAAATGATCTTGTCTTGGCGAGCATATCCGTAAATGTACAGACGTACAACCCATATGCAGTCCACGGCAATAAAAACCCTCTTAAGAAACAACTATTCAATCAGTTGCAGTTGGATTCCGCTATGATCGTTTCCGAAGCGCGTTAGCAGCACTTGATATCGGCCCGGCCGGCGGGCAGTGAAGCATCGTGTCACCCGCGTGAGCGAACAAGTCGACCTTGGGCGAGATTACGTTACGTTACATTTAAACCCGTTGGCGGTTGAGTGTTCGTGATTATGCATTTTGAGAGCGACATTAACGTATTGTGACCAAATATGTACTGGAGAGATTAATATTACGTTGGCTGCAAAACATTAAGACATGACGTGAACTCTTACAACTGACAGAAATTCGTCTTGAACTCTCAGCTAATTTCTGACCTTTCCACGAAGGATTATTTATAGTGATATTGTCAGTCAAATGTTAAAGTAATTGGACTCGTCAGAAATTTTGCTGGCCTAGAAGCGGTTAATCCAAACTATAACTGACAATTTCACTTCTATATTATATCCAGCCACATTTACATTAACGCGGGTGTTAACGGCTGCGATCGTATGCTCATTAATTAATACGTTAATTTTAAGTTAGTCTTGTTATGAAGTTCTATACACAACAAGAATACAAATCTTGGGCAATTTAATTTTCTCAAGATAAATCAACAGGGCACTACTTTTCTCAATATTCCCTTTATCAGAGTGATAATTGTTATCGTAGGTGTAACCGTTGGGTTCATCTGAGTAGTGTCATTTTTAGAGCGCTAATTAACACGCAAGGATGCGTATTTGGCAGGGATATTATAGGAACACGTGATAGTCTTAGAGTTTAAGAAGGATAACAGTATGGCCATGATGATAAAGCAGCGTCTTTTCAAGACTCAATATCACAGTAGAACTTGGGGATCCGGTGCTGTAAGGTACCAAAGATTAGCTATGTTTATGAATTAGCAACTTACACTTCAATAAGCATATTTACGGATCCTATTAATACCATTCACGCATTAAATATGTGGATCTAAAAAAATAAGTTTTGAAAACAGTTATTTACCTTCACTAAGCACTGGAATCGTAGGGCTTAGAATTGGACGCAGTGGCGCCAGTTAGGGGAGGTTTGTGTCCAACTTTGAAAGGTTGATAAATAGATAGATAATACCTACAAACCAGATTACATTATCAAAGTTACTTCTATTTAACCGTCTTATACGTTATTCGATTCCGACGGCGGTTATAAACGTTAATGATCGGTGATGATTTCAGAATAAAATCCCTTACATAAAGACCAGCTGGCCGGCACCAGCGACTGGCGAGAGGCGTCCTCCGACCACTCACGCGCAACCATCACTTACGTAACAATTGCGTAAGCCGTCTTACTCTGGCTAGTTGCATAATTTACCTACAGAGGTAAATTTGCACTTATTAATAAAAAATACTTTGTAAGTTGTATCAGAATTTGCGTGTATTTGGAGCTGATAGTCTTTATGTGGCAAACAAAATGTAAATTTTGCAAAGAGTTTATCAATCTCAAAAAAATAGTGAAGTATTGACTTATGTCAAATCGTTCAATGTCACTCATTGTGAATAGGCGGTTATCGTGTGTCGTCTAATCCCTATGTCTCAGGTACTACGGGAAATTTAATTGAAGCTCATATTTTAAGAGAAATCAGAAAGATTAAGATTAAGCAGCTCACGTCACCTGACCCGATCGGAGAGCTTTAACAATTTATATTTCACGTGGGCGAGTAAACTACATTTAAATTTTACATTCTTTGATAACATTTACAATTTAAATTGCAATTTACAGTCTCATGTTTCCAATTAAAAGGCATGAGGGCCTACTTTCCTTTTATTCATGTTCGATGTTCCTAATTCAGTTTTCCTTTGAATTAGTAAATGTTTAAATATATTGTATACATTGTCAAAGGTTGAATACTAAATATTAAATTGTATGTATTACGATGAATTAGATATACCATCAAAGGAATTCCTCAAACGGGTTAATGAAAATAATGTTTACTTAATAGTATGTGACATCGTAAATTCTTAACAGAACGAAGTGTTTTAAATAACACTGACACACATAATGTCTGTTCTGGTTGGAAATCAAATTCGGGACTCTTTCTTCAATGATCGCTGCGAAATAGGCTAATGTATTACGTATGACGTGGTCGTTTTATTATAAAACAAAATCATTGTACGTGTGAGGCAATCAAGTAAAAAACTTTATAAAGGTTTTCATGTCAACAAAAAATATAAACTCGTGAACTAAATCTGTCACGCTATAGTTTACGATACGTCAAAAGTCTATTGAAAAAGATAAATTATAACGGACGGGAACTGCACGGCAACGTTACGAGGTGTAGTTATCGGATAGTGCAATATAATGGTCGTTAGAGTTTCTAGTAGTACTTTAGAAAACTTCGTCTTTATGAAGTGTATACACTCGCTGCCCCGCTCGCCGGTTTAAACAACGGTTTATGTGTTACCCGGCAATTTATTATGTAATGTACGTTACTCGTCGACTCTAATAGCTTTATGGATTATGTTCGATAGTTAACTAGAAAGGTATTGAGAATAATGACTATGTAAAATTACATAATAATGTGAACGGCAAAAACAAGATTACGTATGATTAGATGAACTCTGCAGTTATTATTTCTCCCATTTGGTTGTTAAAAACGCAATAGATTTCATCACGGTTTTCATCATAAACTAGAGAACTTCCTCTGATAAGAACACGTATGCTGTATTTAATTGCAAGGTACAAATTAAATGTTTATTGTAGGACAAGCGGAGCGTGCGAGTAATCTATATTACTTTGATACACTTCAGCGCCATCTAAGGCCGCTTCGTGGTAAAAGTTTAATTTGCGATCACCGACGACCCACGGCCTCGGTGTGTAGTCTCCTTTAGCATTACAAATCGCAAACGGATATCCGTTATCCGTCTGATCTCTCGTGAGTATTGTGAGCCGCTGGGGACGTGCGTGATTGCGCACAACGTTTCGTACCACCATCCGTTAAGATTCACTTGGAAATAACACAGAATGGTTTTCTTTTCAATTTGAAATTAAGGTGCTATTTAAAAGTGGATCTTAACACAAGACATTATGATTCTTTATTTCTATGTTAATAAGCGGCACCGTGTTAAGTGGTTACCGCTGAGTGGGTTGGATATCCTCTCATATTATGATAAGGAAGAGATTATTGTTAGCTAACTGCAGAGAAAAACCTTCACACACTTTTGAGAGCGATTTCTTAACGATTGTCTTTATTACCAAAGCAATGGTTAATTAATTCCTAATTCGCACAGAAACATATAGATAACAGTACGTAACGCAAGTTTGAAAACATCCCTATTCGAACACAGGGTCTTTCGTGCGGAATGTTGTCCAAATCACATAGCTGCCATTACTTACTTAAGTTCATATTCATTATTGTATTAGGTGACATACAATTTAGACTCATAAGTTAGACAATACAATTGGCGTTTATCAGTCCGCTTATCATCTCAAGAATATCCCCCAAAACTGTATTATGGGAAGAGAACTGCTTATGTTCTACAGTGGCCCAACTGTAGTGATAGCCCGCGGACCATCCTTACAACTTTAATCCTGTACTAGTCACAAATGCAGTAATTAAATCACCTAATTCACC
>DWPA01000473.1:0-24808 GCA_018251375.1 Calpodes ethlius
AATAATAATTTAATTGCAATACTGCGCCCTCTCTTCGTTTCGGTTCTCTTGTGTCTATAACACAGACATACACACACTTGAAATTTTGCTATTTATTTATTTCAGGCATTATGTAAATTTCATTTTCACGATACTTTATTTTATCGATTTAGGAAGCAATTTTTTTAGTTCTATAAAATATCAATAACCTTTTCACAGAATATCCATATTAAATTCTAACTGTTATCCCGCGGGAAGTAATCTCTTTTCCGAGATTAAAAGTATCCTAGAGTTATAAGTTACAAATTATACTAAATGTCATTTAAATTTGTGCAGTGGCTGGCGCGTAATGATTCATCAGACAGATAGACATATAATAATAAAACAATTTTAGATCTCTACATCAATAACAAATCTTATTTACACCTAAAAATATTCAATGTTCACCCGTTACATTTTTATTATTGGATTAATGAAGATTCTGTGTATAGTAAAAGTGTAACTTATCTACGTAACGTGAAATATATTAAAAAAAAACATTATTAGCGGTAGATATTATAAACATAAAAGATTCGGTAAGAAACTGTCAGGCTGGCTTTTAAGTAGCGTTTTAAGTTGCAGAATAGTCGCTTAAAATTGTCTCGTGAAACGTCATTAAATTAAATATTCATTATCGCTAAACCTTCCATTCTGTAATGACGCTGTAATGAACAGCTTTGTGCAACTGATTAATACTGTATGTCCATGTCGCTCACGATACGACATACGGTGTGGGAGAAGTTGACACTTACTAAAGTGACTTCATCAAATGAGAATCAGTTGTATGGTTTTCTTCCATCATCAGATTCGATGTGATAGACAAACAGAAAGACGCGAGAAATTCTATGAGGATTCCGTTTCTATACTTATCTGCTTCCTGAAACCGATCATCCTCCCTTTCCATTGCATTACCTACCATTTTTCATTATTTAATTTTTATTATATTAGCGAACCCTAAAAAAGAACGGTGGCAATCTAAATCCCTGTCGGCTTATCCGAAGCCCTGACAGAAAGGCTATATTATGCAAATGTATTCTTAACTTTTGTTACAATAAAATTGTTCGCGGAATTTCTAACTCAATATCCAATATTAATTACGGCGGGAGGCCCGCTGAATAAAGTTGCTGAATTGTTTTCATCAATGTCAATGATCTTCAAAGATGTTCCAGAAATTCGTTTAACGCTTCGCCTGTGAAATACGGTCTGAAACGCCTCGTCCGTATCTTGCTTGTGGTGCTCAGAAAAATAAAGTTTTCTGTGGTTCGAAGAGCCTTACTTTATCTTGGTTGAATGTAGGAGATAAATTAATGATTGTTTCATATATGTTACTAATCTATAATGATTTAACTTACCTACTTTAATACAGATTATCTTAAATCTTGTATTTTGCGGCATGAAGTATTTTGCGCGCCATTGAAATTTATTCAGCTTCTAAGCGATTGTCATACACGTTGAGATAGGTTAATCAATTCATTATTTAAAATGATGAAAACAATAAAATATATGTAATCATTACATTATGTAAAAAAGATACTTGTTTCTAAAACGTGACGAGGCCTAATAAATCCTGTACTGTCACAACGAAAATTTCAGAACAAGGTTTGTAACGCCCCGTACCACAGGAATGATAAGAAGCGTTCAAACAGTAAGCGTGTTAAGATATAAATAGATTTTTGTTTTATGTTTTTAGAGCGTGGATGAGAGAGCTTGTAGCTTGAATCTTGTCAACCGTAAGGGTCATCACACACTTATCGATGCGGAATCGGTAAAGCTTTACGTTCTATTCGCCTGGCTGTGTTCGGTTCCGCCGAGTCAGATTTAGATTGTTTTCGTCCTTACTGCTATAGACATAACGATTTTTATATAGCTACGAACTTGAAGTGATATGATCTTTAGTAGGAGAATTTCAACGCAGTTATGGTAAATACTTTTCACATAGTAACTTTGCGGTGCGTTTCTTTGACGTATACGCTGACGTTCGACTGATGACGGAGAGAGCACGTTGGATAATCTTGCGTATTCATACACTTTCTGTAGTCACTGAGGTTGAAGTCGAAGTGCGCGAAGTACTGTAAATACAGCGTTAGGGGTCGATACGACCACGCATATGAACTTCATTAATCTTATCTCCAATGGAATACTTTTAGGTTTGGTGACGCGTTGCAGACTTAAGGTCGTTACCTTGTTTAATAGATGAGGGGCATCGCTTACCGTCACGTTGTTTTTGCAGTGCTACTGCCCGCGACCCAATGGCATCTGTGCACAACTTCGGATAGGACTGTATGAGGGAGTATTAGTATTACGCGTTAAAACAATATCAGTTTGTTAATATTCGTTGGTAGGAGGACGCTGAACATAAGGACTATTAGTGTAGGTTAGTTCTGTTAGTAATTGTTACTGATTAGTTTTACTTCAAGTTAGTGACTTTGGGCCAGGAGTAATATTTCAATTAAATAAAACATCTAACCTGATTTAAACAAAAACACCACAATTTAAACAAACAAAAATTACGCTAAGAACAATCCACAACATACAAGCAATCTAAAACACTTCAATATTAAGATCACGCCGATATAGTGACAAGCATAGCATCCGCACGCCAATGATATGCGAAAAGCGTGTGACTTTGATTTTTTTGCGTCCAGACAAGGTTGAATTGGACTACCCTCATGCGGAGGGAGGCTGTGAATGCTCATATTACGCATACCCACACGGCCGCCCGTGTAAGGTTATGTGGGACTCACCAGAGTGGCGCCTACCCACTAAACGTCCGAAGACCTTACACCACGTATATGTACGCGATTCCGGTTGGAGGGCCGGAATGCAAGCAGGCCACCTGAGGGATTTGGCCGCAAGGGGGGGGGGGCACTGAGTGCATCTAGTTAGGAAATGGCATAAAAGCAGAAGTAGCTAGTGCGTCATGTAGATGTCTCGATCAGGCTATATAGGAACTACCCCCAGTTCGCATACTGTCACCCCTTAAAACTGCTAACAATATTTTATGCCACGTTGTTAAGAACCATTCGCCTAGGCGTTACATGTCCATGTTTGTATGTATGTTACTAAGTCACCCATCGTTCATCAAATTCCTTCTATATCAATGTCAATAGCAGACTGTTGCAGAACGATGCGTTTTCACTAATTACAGAAAAAAAGCTTTTGTTGTCATTTCAGTTGGTTTATAAACAATAAAAGATTTTCAATTGGATCAATTTCGTCTCAATTTCTTTAGTATAGTTATAAAATACGTTGTTGACTGTACATCACGTAAATCAAACACACGGTCCCCAATTGAAGACCACTGACGTGGACGGCTCTGTTTCCAATCACTGGACTGTCACCGGTTGTTATATAGGGGTAATGAGTGGAAAATGTAAGGGTTGTGCAGTCTTTATTTTTATAATGAGGGGAAACAATATTTCTGAGTCGAGAGAAATCAAAAGAATATTTTTTGTAATAACTTATAAAATAAATTATCTACCTTTTGTTTTATTGTAATATTATATAAATGGTCAATATTATATTATTTGTCAACAAATAAATTACGTTTCAGAAACTAAGAACCTGTTGCTATTGTTCAGAAATTCAGAATTAAGGAGTTCCCTCGTCTGAAGCCAACAAATTGTTACTAGTCTCAGGACTTAGGTCATACTTATCATTATCTCGTATATTTCGTCATTGAAACTAAATGAATGTGTAAATTTTCAATTTTGTAGAATATAATTCTTCTAATATTAGCTCAACTTCAATTAATCGACATGTTATCATTACATTAGTTTACATAACTTGAATTACAATTTGCAATACTGTTAGTTTAATTTGGAATTGAACGAAAATTAGAAAAAGAACCAATTAAATTCATCACAATTTAATCATGTAGGTATTACTGATACGTTTATGCTCGTATGTTTTTGAACTACTTTCAGAAAGCTCCTCTATTGGAGAGAAGAAGAGGCTAACCAAGTCCAGCAATAGGACAGTTATAGGCTGTCATGTTGTTGAATTTATTTATAGTACAGTTAAAGTTACAGTTAAACTCTACATATATATGATCTTGACAAAGTAGAATCAGAGAAAATCACGTGCGATGGACAGATAGAGAGAAAAGATCGGGCGATACTCAACCGGCACACACTCTGTAAAGACGGTAAATTAGGCAAAGAAAGATACAAAGTTGATCGTTTGAACCTGTGGCCGGTGGGGGCGATCTAATCGAGCTAATTAGACGAGACCACTTGCTTTCATTAGTGTTGCGGGGATCTGGGGCTTGCGAACAAGTTTCTCAGTCAATTATTTACATTGAAGGTTTCAATACGGCTCTGTGTAAAGTAACGTCTATGTGTGTGAAGTGTTGTGGAAATAAATCGGCCATTCTTTATATTTGGATCAGTTTCTATTCCTTCTTCTAAGACTTTCTATTGTTCTTGATACAAACAAATATGCAAACAAATATCACAAGATTATGCCGGAGTAATCTTTTAGACTTAGACATGTTGTTAACATGGTTCTTGTAAGACAAATATTAGTTTAGAAAAAGAAATGCTAGATTTTTGTTGCCCGGCGTCAACAACGTGTGGCAAAATTTATGAATGTGTAGTCTAACTAGTTTTACTTTCTGACTATAGTTTTTATCCTTTAAATTAAGCCACAGTCCAATTTTTAACATGTAAAACAAACTTATGGTCAATAGTGTCAATGCAAGATAAATGTCTAAAATATTTTAAACTCACTGAAAGCAATGTTTAGCTCCTTGCTATAAATATCAGCTCATTTGTGGACCCAGCGATGACGTATTGATACTTATATGTTTGCAAGGTTGTGTCAATAATTCACACTAGCACGACGTTTTTGACGCGATCCAGAGTAGTGCGAAATATGCAGAAACTATTGACAGTTCTATAGCCGCGAAGACGATAAAACTTACAATTTAATATCTAAAGAAATTTGGATATAAAATGGCCTCCAAGTTGGAAGATTTGGATACAGATGGAGTTGTGAAAGTGTTAGAAAATTGGGAGCTGGCAGAGTTCATAGACTTTGTCAGAGAGAAGAATATAGACGGACGGAAGCTATCGGTGAGTAGTTTAGCAAAGGATTTGTTTTGTACAAAATGATGTTTCATGAATCCTGGAATCAAAACAAGCATACACAAAAGTTATAGAGATAAGTTATACACATAAGTTGTACCTTCTACGGGGCGATAAAAGATATATCTGTGCGCGAGTTCCTTAATTCAGGAGAGGATTAACATATTTTTTAATGCAAATAATCGACAGACGAGTTGACTGCCCATCTGAAGCTAAGTGGTCACAGCCTGTGGACTTTAACATTATTAGAAATATCATTTGCATATTGTCAATTAAAAATTAAGAGAAAGCAAGATGCGTGAAGTTTACAAAAGCGCGATTGCTTGACTTTATGGACATTTTTTCTCTTGTTCGCAAATCAAAAAGGCACCTCCTAGCAAAGGTATATTTAATTCTAATATATATCTTTATACTGATTCTACAGTTAAAATAGCTGGAATGTATATTGATGGATACAAGAACGAATAAATTCAACAATACATTTATTTATGTAGCATATAGTCAATTTGCTCGTTACAATGCTAGTGTAAGGCCCTGTAATGATTGGATGGCACATCCTCTAAACACAAACATCGATTTACATAACAGATTGGGAACAGCATGTGCTTCCCGCTGCACGCCATTGTTAGGCAGATCGGCTCTTCAAACCGTATAGTATTATTGAATATAAATTAATACTGCTAGCAATTAGGATAATTGATGTGGATAATTGCCGTGTGTAGGATGCAAGTAATTATTGTTAACAATCGAAAACTGATATACATGCCTTTAGACTACTCCATACATCCATCGCGCTTTTTGAAATTGGAATTTTTTATGGACAAAAATCAATTCTAATAGCAAATGTTTATGCATTCATACGACGGTATTCATACATAGCGGTAAAAATTGCCTGCGTAGGTAGTGTTATGCTTTTAAATTCAGAAGACGTTGAAGAATCAGTAATGACAAGGAATCTAGCTATTGGCAAAACATCGATAATACGGATTTTAGGATTTCGGTGTAGAAACAATATCAGCAGATTATGTAAAGCCACTTAAAACTTTACTAAGACGATATGTTTTACATGGCGTCATAGTCATGTTATAATTTTAGCTTAGTTTTAGCGGCGTGGGAAGCTTTGTACAAATCACTGAAGTTGTTCATAACTTTTCTCAAGTTGAGTAACTTCCAATCGGTGTTTCCAACTAGATTGTTCCGCGCGTGCTGTTCTACAGTGTCTGTGGAGTTTTGAAAGAATTGATTTATTGCTGTGAATTAGGTTTTCTTTGGAGGTAAACTGAATTAGTTATAAATTTTATAACTAATTCTATACTAAACTATTAAGTTATTAATTTAACAATACAATTGTTTTATTAAAACCTGTGATAAATTTCTTCGACAAATAATATAATGGTCCCTCTGCTACTCTTTAAATGTATGTTCAAAACGACAGGGGGAATTATAAAATTCCAACAGTATCCCGATTTAAAATACTACGAATCGATGAACAAAATTTTCAAATATTTATTCATCAAGAGAATCTATAATAAATAAACGAAAACTGACTTCCTTGTATATTTTGATTCAAATTACTAATTTAAAGTACAAGAATATATTCATTATAAACAAAAAATATTAACAAACTATTAAAACTTGCGCAATTTCATTTACATACAATTGAAATAAAATTAAATGGCGTAGTTTAAATCTTTTCCAAATTCATTATAGCTCTACATACTGAGTGAGCTAGTTTCCAAAACTAACCAAGCTAAAACTTCCCAAAGCCCGTAAGTGGCCATAAAATTTGATCTACGGCAACATAAATCTGTAACTCGAGGCAAAGTACAAATAAGCTGATAAATAAACCCAATTCCACATTATCAATACCTCTCAATTAGATCAACACCGTAAATCCTCCTTACTGTCTCAATTTCAAAAGTTGGGATCTTGAGAGAAGTTAGACTGTTATCGAAGTCGTAATTTTCAGGAAGTCACGGAGGGGCTTGTGAAGCTATGGCGCCCGAAGGCAGATGCGAAGAAATTTATAATGTTTACAGCAGATTTAAAAAGTAATCCCGAAAAATATTTAAAAAAGAGCAAAGAAAGTGTTATTACGATAAAGGAAACTAATTTATCCGATAGCCCATACCAGACTGTCAGTGTGAGAAAAATTAGCCATGACGCATCTAATTTTAATAGAGTTGAAGATATATTGAAGAAGATAGTCGCTCCAAAAAGTTTCCTGTACAGAAACCATCGGAAAACAGAGAGAGCAGTAACTTCGTACCTACCCATGGATGCAGGCAATGGAAAGAAACCCAAAAAGTTTTTCAGGCTGAGTTCTTATGATTACCCAATTTTCGATTTTAAGTCTAAATTTTCCAAACCCGACACCACTGATAGAGGATATTATTCAGTTAAGCCAAGCACTAAATTTTACGTTCCTAAGTCTTATAAGAATGTGGAACCTAAACCGAAGTATAAGTCATTGAGTGCCGCTGAAGAGTTTAACGATAAAATGTCTGAAGATCATTTTTACGAGGACTTATGCTACTATGATATGGACAAAGACAAAAATAAAACAACGGATTCTTCTGCAAACACGAATGTGGTCAAACCACGTATGGTTAAACTACAAGAACTGTTTCAGTCGTTTCAATCATTCAAAATTCCTTTTTTTAGGAAGAATGAAGAAGTAAGTGATAAAGTTGAGAAGGAGATCGAGAAAGTAGGACCTATATATGAGAATAACGATAGCATTGTTGATATGTATGACTCAATACACGTTCAGAAAGATGAAGGTGATTCTGGACATAAAGAAAAAACTAAGGTAAGGGTTTACTCACATATTTAAGCGATACAAACTATTTTTTGACCTTATATACCTCGATTTAATAGATATAACGTTGTTTTAGATGAAAGACAGCTACATCCTTTTTAAGGTTTCGTTCTCAAGATAGAACTGTTACAGTTGTCATAACTGTCCGTCCGTCCGCAGCTTGACTAGTTTTGGTGAGAGTCAAATGTAAAATGGTTGGTGTTAACATGCGAAAAAATCACAGCAGTATATAAATATAATGAATTTATAAGAGAAACTGTCGCGGCCAGGCAGTCTGTAAATTGACGAGAAATAGTCGATCAAATAATATGGAATCCTACATTACTTGTAGGTTGATACGCACTTAGCCAGTTTGTCTTTTGTTTGTTTTTTTATTTTCATAGTAATTGACGAGTTTTAAGCCGTTTAAAATTCTGTAGTCTTTGCAACGACACTTAACTGCTCTCACGTGTATGGTCTCAGACAAACATTTTTCCTCGCGTTCTCAACGATGGCTACGGTCGAATTTCATCCGCTGGGAGAATTATTCTTAGAATAGTAAAGTACACTAAGGAGATCTTATCGATAAAAACTTAATTGAACTGATGTTTGCTTGAAAAATATTTGCATAACATAATTGGAGAGTCATCCTGGTCCATGATTAGATTGCGGGTGTTTTAACGACGGCATCGCAGTTATGTGGCAATTCAACTAATTAGGAATTGGGCATAGGTTTTGCGATTGGTTCCTTCTTACCGGATCGGTTTAAAGTTAATCTTACAGTAGTAAAGCTCGAAAATATGAATTTTCAGGCAGAAGTCGTTGTAGAAGATTACCTGGAGCCCGTGCAAGTGAGCAAGGATTACTGTGACGTGAGCCTCAAGCAGAAAGAAGAGTCTTTGCTGGGGTTCATCATGAGCTATTTTGAGACGCGCTTTGGAAGACGAGGTAAGGATTTTATAGATTAGATCTATTGAGTTTATAATCGAATAGGTTATGGTCACTGTAAGTTCATATCGAGAGGTGGCCTGTCCGCGTGAAGTGGTAAAAACTGCTACGCTGAATTTGGAAAAAAAATGTGAGGTACTTGAATGGGTTTTGTACTTCGGAAGGTAACGTGCCATGTAATATTATTGACTCGGCTAGTGTTACTGTCTCTCAATAGGCTCGCCTTTTTGTCCCGACTGGTATAGCACTTGGTGCAACGGTTACCAAATCGGAGTGCCATTCAAAGGGTTTGATTCCCAGCGAGGCAGAAATTTGAAAGATGGGTTTAAATTTCTGTTTATAGTCTTGATGTGTGTGTTATGGTCCTTGTATGTTGCGTGTCCTGATATTGCTATGGGTATATAGCATTATGTTATTTGTTTATTTATATAGGTGAGGATATTTTCGGAGTCTTGTTGTTCATGATGTTTAGTAAACGTTTATGCAACAAAATGTGAAAGTTTGTATGCTAAACTGTATTGAATGAAATTTGGGATACATATAGTTTATAATCTGTTTTAAAGGATAGCATATTTTTAACCACTTGGATCTGTTACCTTGGTATGCTTTAACGTGGAGGTTAAGCGAAATTGATAAAATATTTTTTATTAGTAAGTTATTATAATGGTCTATATTGAGAGTATAAAATTACAATTTTCCTCAGCCAAGGTAAGACACGTTTACAATGGAATATAAACAAAAATCTTCATAGGTACCTAAGTAAATTCATACATGTCCGAGAGAGACACAAATACCGAATGTAGGTCCGTTTAATATTCCTCCATCGGATATTACGCTCGGGCCTCAAAAGACGTCGGACGGCGGAAATGACGATAATAACGAATAATCCCGCCCGATATACCTAATTTCCGACACGGCTTTCGTAGGCGGCCCCTCCAGCGCCCGTGATATGAAATGCGTGTGATATGTTCGCACTCACCCATCTCGAAATTCGAACGTGAGTTTGAGCGCGTGACGTCACAATGGCTGTAATCTTTAGCGCCCTATCTTGGCAGATAAGGTATAGAATATTAGTATATAAGGTGACGTGTACAAAGATTCAGGAAGGCAAGATTATCCTTAAGTTCAAAACCTCTATTATCCTGTGCACCTATTGGTCTATTGACAAAATTATATCATTAGATCTTTCCTGGTTGCATTGCTCTCATCGGTTACTAGAAAGCACGTAGAAGCTTGAGAAGTAAACAGTAATATTTATTTCGTTTTGAATTCTAATTAAAACCATTGAATCATATAGGTATTATTGATACCTTCATATAGGCAATTTTTTGATTCTGTCACCATTTCGAAATGATTCATCGTTATAAAAGAGAAGAAATGGCAGAGGTGTGGAGTTTTCTCAGAACATCCTTAAAAGTACTATACATATACGTACAGAATAATCTTCTAACCTGACAACCAATCTGACGAGATTTTTTGTTGGTGCCGTGCAATTATTTCCTCATATATTTTATTTGTAACCAGAATAGGATTTACGAGAGTATCTACGACCTATGTATAAGCAGTGATAGCCTAGTGGTTCGAACGTTGGTATCGGGACGTGAGATCGTGAGATTTTCAAAAAAAAACAAGTTAATTATCACTTGCTTCGGTGAAGAAAAACATCGTGAGGAAACCTGCCCATCTGAGAGTTCTCCATAATGGTATCAAAGGTGTCTGCCAATCCGCACTTGGCCTGCGTGGTGGACTTCGGCCTGTACCGCTCACATCGTGGGAGGAAACCCGAGCCCAGCAGTGGGACAGTTACGGGTTGTGATGATGATCACGACCTATATAAGAAATGTCATTCCTTATATCATCATTCATCATATATCATTCATTATATTTTTTAATGGTGGTAGGATATCATGTATGATACAATTGTCTTATAACGTTATTGTTCCGGTCTGAAGGGTGTACTAGATTGCCGGTTACACTTACACAAGAGACAGTCAACTGTTTTTAACGGTAGGAACGCATCTGTGACCAACTTATAGTGGGACAAATTACGAACTATTACTAATTGGTCGATAACCATATATATTTAGTAAAAGAACTAACCTGCACTAACAATCCAAACGTCTTCTTACTAACGAATAATAACACATAAAACTTACAGGACTAACTAAGAGGGTCTGCTCTTACGGCTATTCGACGTTTACACAGGTGTCGGTGGGCGGCAGTGGATTGTGGCGCTCTCAGCTTGGTTGCTATCCTTATCACTTAAAAAAAGTTTTTTTTATTTACGATGTCATATCGAACTTTTACTTTTTATCAACCATTAATAAAGAAAAAGATCCTAAACGGGGGACAGAGAGTGAAGCAGGATGTAATTAAATAATACGTCCACAGAAATAAGTAATGAATTCGAAAGCTCATCTATTTATTAGCGATAATAAGTCGGCTCTACTTTCTCAGGGTTTATTTTTTTCTCGTTCCCGGGAGTGTCATGTGGGTGACATGTGCATAGGGTTGGGACCTGCGGGTATCGATGATACGATTTAAAGATTTTTATACATTAGATTTTTATATTTTTGTTACACTAAAATTGTATGGATTCTAGTTGTAAGCAAATAATAAAGAATTTAAACATCAATGCACTGTATTAGTAAGCAATAAGTGTTGATTGGAATCCGCCTTCTATTAAATGTCCAACTACATTGGTTTAGAAAACAATACCTTCCCGTGGAACATGAAAATCGAACAGCTATGCAATTTAATTTATTAAAAAGTCATCTGATTCACAGAGTTAAAAATAACCTAACACATAAGTCACAGATTATATTACTTTAAAAAATATAAACACACTCCAGTCGTTTCAGTCCCTACCATCTGGCAGACTTCGTAGCCATTAGACCGAAATCAACGTCAACCACGTTGATGGTGGTCAGGGGGAGTACAATGTTTATTAATAAATCAATGAATATTGAATCATGATCATTATCCCCGATATAAATATCCTTCAAAGCACATCACTACGGTCCTTGTAATACTTTTGTTTTTAAAAAACAAAGTAAAAATGCGTTCATGTGAGATACTTTAGTTCAGTTTCAATGTTTGTAACAAAGTGTCTATTTGAGTGCGTTTACCGGGTGCGCATGCGCATGAGTGTATTATTCGCTATAATGTGTTGTGAAAATCGTTTATTTTACGCGCGTGACAGTAATATGTCATGAAACTTTTGTCTTAATTCGGAAATACAACAAACAATTCTACATGTGATGGTGATTTTGCAAATAAAATGATTCTACATGATCGATAAGTGTTGGATGTATGTAGCTCAGCTGGTTGGTCCCGAGTTGGAGACCTTGGCTCGGGCAGACAGTTGTGATATTAAGTTTTAATTTTGGGTCCTTGACGTTGTTAGTTATATGTTTATTAGGAGTCTTTGCGCACAACTTCACGACTAGTGCCGGGGTACACGTAGTTTCGACAAGTATACTATTCCTTAATATTAGTTTTATTTCACAAATAACCTACAGTGTATTATGTATTATAGTAATGCCTATATTGTACAAAAATCACTATTAATAATGGGTACTTTAGTTAAAAATAAATATAAGGTACGTAACTGTTTCTTCAAAAGACAAATAATAGGATCTCTAAGCATCGCAACATTTCGTTGGCTCGTTACCGAGAATATATTTTCGTAAGCAAGATTCCATTAATTAAGAAACTTGCAGATTATTAAGCGAGAAGGGCGTTAATCACGGTTAATTGATATCCCCCGCCGGACTATGAATCAACGATTTGCCTACGGACTACGGTCGCCATGAAATAACGGGACTGGTCATTAGAAATCCTAATATTGAATACTTTTACCTACTTCGACTACATTTTCAATTATACCATCCGATGTGGGGTGTAGTCAAGCATTTAAAAAAAATAGAGAAATAGAAAGCGGTGCCGTAGGAGATAAAGTTTTAAACTGAATTCCTTAATTCAAAATCGTCATCATCACAACCCATAACTATTCCATTGCTGGGCTCGGGTCTTCTCTCACAAAGTAAGGGTTAAAGGTCGTAGTCCGTGGTGGATAACGGCCGTAGTACGTGGCTGGCCAAGTGCGGAGTCGCGGACTTCATATACCGTTGAAAACAAAATAAAAACAATTCGTGTTTTTTTTAATATTATTTTTAATTCCTTAATTAATAAATGACAGTCCCACTGACATAAATAAATTAATGTTCTTCTAATACTTGAATATCGATAACGTATTACTCTTCATCACTCTAAGTTTCTCATTCATTAATTCTTAAACCCCGATACGAAAATTATAAAATATAAAAATTCTCTCTGGCTATTTATAACTTCATTGAAAGAACCTATTAATATTTTTAAGTACAGTATCGGTGTTGTGGGAATATTATGATAACACACACATATAAACAGATTGACATATCAAACTTATAACGGCTCTTAATTGAAACCAGCATGGTAAATTCAGTATTTATATGAGTAATGTTATTAACATTGATAATATTATAATCGGATTACAATAACAAGAATCGAATCTTGATCCTAACACATGCATACACATTCGGTTCAAGCTGCAGTGAGTAGTAAAGAGTAAATATAAAGTCTAAAAAAAAATTGACAATATTTAATACAATAAAGGATGTTTTATTGTACAATATCATATAAATATCTAAGTTTTTATTAGTCTACTTTGCAACAATCCGCGATTAAAATGTATGACGGTATATATTTTAAAACATGCGTGGTACCAGGAACTTAATGAAAATGCATTACCGCAAAGTAACGCCTGATTCTATTAACTATATAAATATCTCTCGAGAGAGTACGGTGTCGGCAGTAAAAATGAGAGGAAATTATTTCAAAAACGTGAGACTAATTTCATAATTAAATGTGGCGGTGGTCACCCTACAGTCAAAGTCGTTCGTGAGTAAAGGGTGGCGTCAGCGTAAATTAAAACTTGTTGCGGACAACTTATCTGGGAATAGATGACTCACCGCCCGGGGCCGTTGTCTGCCGCGATGAGATATTGAACATTCACTGATAGCTGACTGTCTATCAATGTGAGGGAAGTTCTCGACTTTTGACACTTTTTCCACTTTGTGCCTCTACTGCTCTCAAATGTTAGGAAACTGATAAAATATTTTACTAAATAAACTTAGTAATAAGAGTCATATCTATATATTCTGTATCTTTCTATATTGTGCCTTTTTAGTATTTCGTAGTATAAAAGGAAGACTTATAGCTTCGTCGTCTGTTCGTCCGCATTTTCGCTCGGTCCAATCTTTAATTTGGCACGAGTAAAAAATGATTATTGTAACTGTGATACTGTGACTGTTTTATGAGTTAGGATTTAAATTGCAAATTATTGAGCTTTAAAAAGCAAACTTTTATTGAGTCGATTCTATTGCCAACGAAATGGTGGATCTGGACATGTGAAATAATTCACGATAGTTTTATTTAACATTTATTTAATGAAAAATCATCATAGACGCCTTTCTGTTAGTCTACCTAGACTTCTCATGTTAACGTTACATTCGATAAATTAAAAACTACGAGGCCCCTGTACTGCATGTGGCCTGACACACACTTGGCCGCTTATATGCCTTACTAAAAAAATAGACGGACAATCTATTTCTCAAGTCTGTGGAAATTAAGATATTTTCTTACAAAGTAAATGAATCCGTATTAATCACAAGGAACGCTTTACGAACAAATTAAGGTCTTAAAAAATAGTTTTTTCGTGGTACAGAAAAAGGACATTGGAAATAGTCAAAAGAAATTACGGTACCAAAATGCATAGTTACCATAGTTAAGTCATTCATTATGTTGTTCACCTTTATAGAGTTTTGTTATCTGGTACCAAACTAATTGTAGTATGCTTGCACAGGTTATGCTTGTAATAAAAATGCAATGTCATCGGAACTAAATTAGTGTTCTAATAAATAAATAAATAATTCAGTTTGTTTGTTTGACCCAAACAAACGTACAACAAGCTAACAAACATTTCAAATTAAATAAAAGCCTTTAAAAAGTAGAACACCACGTGGTAAACAAAAATACTTCACGGGGTGAGGAAAATTAACGGTGCGTGTATTATCGTCTTATGCGGGGATTTACATTTTTTGAAGGTCTTGAATATGTAGAACGTTTCAAGTTTTAAGATTATGAAATTCACTCTTAAACTTTATTGAATAAAAGCTGAACAATTCAAGAATTGTTGTGTAGTTGAAATATTGTTGTAGATGTATAGATAAATTTGCATATATCCCTAAGAAGGTCTTGAGAAAGTCCAGTTTTTAACCTTAGAAGAAGCTACACCAACAATTTGATAAGTAAAACTATAAAATAATATAAACAACGCTATTCGTTTCCTTATTAGCATATAGCTATTAATGTGGTGTAAAATGGACACTGTAAAAAACTTGGCCGACATGTGGTTCGATTAAAAGTGATGAAAACACGTCACGATGTGTTGGTGGATCAAAGTGAGTGTTCCCCTGGTGTACAACCTGGGGGTGCGCGTCGGGAACACCAGCGTGGACTGCATCTACCGGCTGATGAACTGCCTCACCGATGTCATCGCAGGTGACCTTATTGACATTTGCAACATTATCGTTTACTTCGCTCCGTCTATCTTCAGTGTACATGAACTGGTGTGAAATTTCATTGAAAATTGGAATGTTACTTTCACAATACTCTTAGAAGTTAGTTTATTGTTCTACGCTCTAATATTTTTATAGATTTTACTGGCATATATTTCCAATATCTTAAAGTGTGCTAAAAGACGAAGAAGTAAAGTAGCTTTGGTAAATAAATCTGAATGGGTCACAATAGCTACAGATGGACTGATGACCTGAAGAAGACAGCAGGTATTTGCTGGATTTAGAAGGCTCAGGACCGGTCTGAGTGTCGCATATTAGGGAACCCATGTCCAGCAGTTGACCTTTAAAGGCTGTTAAATAGATATATAGAACGAAGAAGAAAAAGTGCTCCTATTGTATTTGCTTAGCCTATATTAATGTAACAAAGTCGAAAAGAGTGTAAGGTAAGGAATTTTCTAGTTTAACTGATACTATAATTAAGAACATTGCAGCTTATTATTTTTCCCTGGATGCAGGTCAAATTAAATCTTGAATGTTAAGATTTGACCTTGAAGAGTTTCCAAAACTTTAACAGTTGGAGAATAATCATATAAATCCGCACAGTTGGTAAACTTCAGATATATACTATATATATTATAGATACAAAAACAATTAATATAACACTATAGAAACGATCTCATCGCCATATAAGGCTCCATTTCATAAACAGCTGTGGATTGCCATTTCGTATGTTGTAACTTGTACTAAGTAACTATGCGTACAAGAAATATGAGAACGTGATTATGACATTGATTTTTGTCGATTTCATTAGTGTTATATCATGATTTGGTCAAATATTTCATGAGTTAGCACACGTGATGTGTGGCCTGTATGCACTACTCACAGTAATCACGTGTTGTCGTTAATGTTGTCGTGGTCTTTGATGATGATGTGAAACGGATGCCGGTTCTTGACCCCGTGTTTTTTTATATATTTATAAAATTCAAAACAGCATTATTTTATAGTCTTACAACAAATTATGTAATTTTTATTAATCTTATCGCCATGAAAGTACAAAAAATTAACCAAGTCCAATATTATCTTTGGTGTAAAGATGGGAAAGGATGAAAACAAGGATCAGAAGTAATAAAATTTATAAAACACCTATTATCTATTATATTATATTTTCTTTCAAGAACATTTTGACGCTAAGATTACCAAAGACAATCACTAATCAGTGTAAATAAGGAGCCTAGCGATATTCATCGCACGGAAGCAGTACTCTCAGCCGTAATGCTATCCGTGTCTATAAGACTTGAAGTCGAAACTCCGAAACAAATGTTTAAAAGTGCTTCAAAGGGCACATATAGAAAATTCTTCTATCTTCAGGGTATATCGATGTTATTGCGCCTTTACCGAATCTTAAACATTACCTAAAATATATATAACTGGAAATAGCGATAAACCATTTCCAAGTAGTTCTCACACGTTTCATTTTTGTGCATGAAATTGCAATTTCAACTTAGACATATTTCCTTAAAATTGTGAAATGTATGAACCGGCAACCTTGAACAATTTGGATAAGATAAGTATCTATGTGTCTATGTGTGATATAATATTCCAAGCTACATATTTACATTTACTCAAGGATCTGTGAAATATCTTAAATAAACATACCGACAAGTCGCACTATTAGCTTTATACCATTTTATCGATAAATTTGTTCTTGATTTACAGAACCCATAAAGATAAACGTATAACCGTAACCTTGATCTAAACTTGTTGAGATATTAGAAAATACATAGATGTACAGGAACACATTACTTACCTACATGAAACTTGCAACCATCACAAAGAAGATCGACTTCCCACGCAACTTTCTCACGAAATCTGCAGATGGCTTATTGTGAATAATAAATGAATGGATTGAAAGTCCATTTCGTTACCTGCAAATCCTACAACATATGAATCTATTTTAAATTATTATAGGCGTGCATCTCGCTTACTAACAAATAGGTAAGTAACTACCTACTTGATAAACTATGTATTAATAAATCCTCAACTGATTAATTACATCTAAAAGCCATGTACGGTTTAAGTTTGTCTAGAAACAGTAAATACTTATATATATTCGATCTCATTTCATGTATATTAATAGATGTTTTAACCGCTTGCTTTTGAAGCCTTATCTACTTCAAAATTATTCACATGATACACATTGTTTGTATATGATTACATATACGAAAAAAAATTAGTTTCGTGTAATTGATGTAAATTATTCTTGAAACACGAGCTGTTAAAACATTTCGCATATGTTGTTTTTAAAAGAAAAATAGCTGACACTAATCCAGGCGGTAAAGATTAAGCAACAAGCCAGAGTATTGGTCAGAATTAAACGATGTGATACGGAGTCTAGCGACCTTTAACGGACGCTCCGTTTGTGAATGAAAAATAGCGACACTTAACGGCCCAAACATATGTCTAAATTTAAAAACATATATGTAATATTATGTAAACGTGAATCCGCGTCTAACCAAGACACGAACAAACATTTATTCTTTCTTCGACCGGAAATCAAAACTTGGAAGCTGAACTCGGCTGGTCACTGTATACTTATCTATAGAACGGAACATGGCGCTACATCAAGAACATAAATTTTTGCTCAGTCGTTTTTATGGCGGTGTTAAAAGTTTAGTTCCATAAGATAAGAATATTTGTAAACTGATAGAAAATTGAGTTGTAGACATAAAATTTAAGAGGAAAAGTAATAAGTAGGTTTATAGTTAATATAGGGTATTTTATATAGGATATTTAGTGTCAGGAGCATCAACAATTCCATTCTCGTAGAGTTAAAACTTAATTATACAAAATATAATAAAAAATAAAGTCGTTGACGTTACACGCAAACGGAAAGCTAATTACTTACTTGTGCTCGCAGCAATAAAACAAACCTGTTCAATAAAAGAGTTAAACAATTACGCTAGAAAAGTAACTAAACCGATTAGAGTAAAAGAACAGATTTATTTTCTAATTAAAACGGGTGTGTGGGTTGATTTAGGCGTACATTGTGGTGTCGGCTGGTTGCGCAGGCGCACCGTGGCAGGCCGTTATCGACGTCGGCCGATCGCGTCGTGTTAATTACTTTCATTAAGGGCAATTGTCCTGCTCAATCGGGCTGATCAGTCAGTTTGCCGCCGATCGATATATCCACTCACTGCCATGAGTGCACGCCGCGATTGAGATTTGTGTCGCAAAGGTGACTCAAACAGGTCACAGAACATTTTAATTGTGAACCTAGTCTAGACTTACGTCACCAACACTTCTAGTTTACCTGTCATCGTTTTAAAACGCCCATGTCATCTCTGTATCAGCTATCTTTTGTTTATTTTACTTTATAAAATATTTAACTAATAGTTATATATATACTAGCGAGTTAGGTAAAACAAAAGTATATAGATTTAATTTAACAGCAACATTGTTGATCAACAAAAGTGTTTTATTAATTGCCCAAAATTTTCTACAATTCATTAAATACCAAATACCTATAGCTCGCATTAAAAATAGTCTATCGGTTTAATTATAATCATAGTTTTATTAAACACATTATAATATTGATTTACTGGCCACACAAAACGTGTTATTAAAACAAATTCGGGAGTAGGACGTTACAAATGTTTAAATCTATAAATTACTGGAAAGTCTGTACCATAATATTATGTTTACGTACGAATATAGTGTTACGTAGGCGGGTAGCGAACAACACTTAGAGCGGCAGAGGCACACGTGGCGCGCTGCTCGCGGGCATTCGATTAGTACTCAACAAAATGATATGTTAATGGCCTATCGAGTAACATGGTTTATTGTTCGCTTACTCGCGCTGCGTCGCCGCCGGTGTAGGCTCGGCCGCGCCTCCGAGTTCGATATGCGCTCGCTACGGCTTCCGTTTCCACTTCTCACTTATCATTCCCTTTCAAATCATAAACTACCTATAAATATTGTTTTGTACAATCTTTACTAATATTAATATTATAAAAGTGTCTAGGAAAAAAATATTACTTTAGGTGATTTTACTCTATGCTAATTAAAACAAAGTAACCTTTAAATCTGTTTAGCGGTTTCCGCGTGTTACGATAGGATTCGTGACAAAATAGATATTGACCTCTAAAGCGATTACAACTAAGGTACGTAAATATATCTAAAGATTATGATCGCAGCAGCCCTAATAACGTCCTGAAATAACCAAATGCACCACCGGTCACATGTTGACTAAGAAAGTGAAGCTGCATTTTAGCAAAAGATGAGACATCTCGTAAGATTTTACAATATATAAGAACATTAGTGAAATAATTTGAGAAAGGGGGTCATAGCTGATTAGCCAGGTAAAAACCCTCGCCACTATACACATACAGGGTCGCGGTTTAGCAGACAGGTTGGTAAAGAGCTCATAAGGCAAAGAGTAAGTAACGAGGACGGGCATTAACTATTCCATATTATCATCACAACCCATAACTGTTCCACTGCTGGGCTCGGGTCTACTCACACTGTGTGAGGGGTACAAGCCATAGTCCAACACGCTGGCCAAGTGCGTATTTTGAGACGTCACGTACCTTCGAGAACATTATGGAGAACTGTCGAGTGTGTAGGTTTCCTCATGATGTTGTCCATCACCGCAAATGATAACTAACTTGTAACATCCACATAACTTTTTGAAATTAGACGTGCGTGCAGAATTTGACCTCATGCCTCACGTTCCGAAAACCAACGTGCGAAATACTAGGTTATCACTGCTTCTGTAGTACTCTTCCTACTACTGTTAACATTTAAATCACATCATCATCACGAGATGTTGACTCCAGCCCATTACTGACCGATGCTCGCAAATAATATATAAAACTTTATTTTTAAATCTTCAGATATTTTTGGTTTTATTCAAACAACATTATTATGGGAGTTAAATAGTTAGTGTGAGACACGAGAAAAAAATACCGAAGTAGTAGTAAATATTATGATGTTTTTTTTTAAAGGAAAACTATCACGTCTAATTAGCATTGTACAATAAAAGAAAAATATGGATAAGGATTAATATTAAGGTATAATAAAAATGGCCTATTTCCTAAACGCGTTTTTAATCACTTTACAAATATAAATGTTGAATAGTTAAATGTGTTAATTCTGTAATCGAACGTATGGAGAGAGTGAAAGAGAGGTTCGAAAGAGTGAAAGAGAAAAATATGATGGGTGACATTTAAGGTTAACAGTTGACTTTCGTAGGTGGATGACAGAAATGACGTATGGGACAGTGTAGACAAAGGAAGTAAAATGAATTTGCAAGACGTGTGCCTCGCTGCAATATATATATGCATATGTATATTTTAAATAAACGCTCATCTATGGTGGGTACACATATATTTAATTTTAACCCATACCTTACAAAGAATATCTAGTTGTAGTAACAAACCGAATTAAGTATTATTTAGTTAGACATGATGTATTTTGGAATTTATAACATAATTTTTATGCAAATTATCGGAGTTTTCGTAAAGATTCCAATTTTTTTTGTTCAAATATGTATGTTTTCTGCTCAATTATCGTGTAGCATAGTATTGGAAAATGATTTCTTTCAATCGGACTTATTTTTTGACCCTATAAAAAATAATCTTTCCTCTTTATACCTAATATTACGATCTATACTAAATGGATTATTTTCTTTAAGGTAAAATTTCATTGAATACATCATGTAATATTTTGTTATTACAAAAATAACTTTTTATGTTATAGAAATATACAATACAGTAGTTCTAATCTCGAACGTTTATATACTTTTTTTAACCGACTAAAAAAAAAGGAGGAATTTTTCAATTCGTCGAGATTTTTAATATATATAAGTTGACCAATTATTCGACGACGGCTCGAATGAATTGCATGATTCAAACGATATTGTGTAGACTGCTTCAAGTTGATCCCACATAGGTAAATATGCTCAGGATCTGATGGTGGGTTTTGGAGATAAAAAGTGGAACTCCTCGACGGATGGCAGTAATTGAATCATGTTCAAAGTTATCTGCTGTTCTTAAGGGTAGGTCTATATCATGATCTTCCCAGGATATGATAAAGTGACTTGGAAACAAAGTATGTAACTGTTTAATGGTTAAAGTTACGTTGAGTTTAAAGATACTTGTTATTAGGAGTATTAAGATACAAAAACCAATGTATCATTGACCTCCACTGGGTGTAATGTATCTTGGACATATGTATGTAGCGTGTAATTTCCCACTAAATACATGCATATATACAAAATAATGCAAAAATAAAAACTTAAAAATTATATTAATTTCAAAGTATAAAATAAAATAATAAATCACAAACCAAGATTTTCTTTGAGTTAATTACCATCAATGACATCGAATATACCTATAACTGCATGGACCTGAAAATCAATTGTAGGTCTCTAATTTATTATTTCATATATTTAAGTAAAGATTGCAGAAGTCGGTTTAGTTTTGTTTTAAAAGTTCGTAGTATTCAGTTATTTTTAACAAACATTAACATGAACAGAAATAAAAAAATCCTTATTTTTCAAGTCCTTCAAAAATAGTAACGCTACTGAGCGTAACGTAAATTACAGCGCTCAATTGAATATTTCTTTCAGACCACGTAAATAGAAGTTTTCCTTAAAATATCTATTAAGTCAATAAACTATAATTATTTTTTTTAATGTTTACAAAATATAATAATTAATATTTTATAAGAAAGTCATTTTGGTATTCGTATAGGTACCTAGTAGATCGGCATTTTAAAAAGTATCCCAAGCATATATTCCAAAAAAAAGTCACAAATATCTATCAATTTACAAAACATAATGTATTATGTATTCAAATTGAAATAATTCTGAAATATTTATAATAAAAGTACTTAAAAAAACATTGCCATTCATATTTAAACACACAATAGTAAATATGTAGATAAAACGTAACTATGACCTCATACAAACAACCGTTAGATTACAGTTTTTGATAAACTAATAATAATATAGTAACCATTTACGGAGCGGCGCCTCGATTAATTAATGATATCTCGGAAAAAATATAACCGACGACACGACTATTTCTGATTGTAGTGTTGTATCATAGGTCGAAGATACGCATGGCGTCCGCGGGCAGAGGGGCAGGGAGGACCTACTAGGCATCGGAACGGTAATTTCGTAACCCGAGACATCGCTCCAGTGGCGCAATTGGTTAGCGCACGGTACTTATAAGACAGTGTTCGTGAGCAATGCCGGGGTTGTGAGTTCGAGCCTCACCTGGAGCATATTTTTTTATCTCTTTTTTTTATTAAATTGTATTTTAGTTTTTAAATACATGAAAGGTCTAAAATAATAGTAATAAACGTATTTGTTGCTATTCTATTTTTTTATTTCATTACAATTACATTGCATTTTGTTGGACACATATGACTACAATAATTAAAAAAAAAACACAATGTGTTTACCTAAAAAAAAAAATTATAAAATTTGATAAAAATATACAATTTTAATTTGGTGGCACAATGTAATATTGTACTTAACAGGAAAATGTACGCAATACAGACTTGAATAAATTATCATTACAAATACGTATAATAAATAACCTTAAAAACATACCTATTAGCAAAATGTTAGGTTACACTTCAATTAGATACCTAAGTGTAAATTAACTGCTACTTTGTCTAAATAAAATACACCTTTGTCTGTTGAAATGTGTTATTAAACCTATTCATAATTACTAGATGGTCGTGAATAAGGGCTTACTAAGCTTCCATTCATGTCTTCCGCATGTGGTACCTTTGTCCTGTTGGTTATTCTTTATAGAGTATAATGTGGGGCAGCGAGACGACATGGTCGCGTTGTATTGTGAGTCCATACGGTAGTCGAGCGGAGGGTGCACGGGCACGACAACCAGCTAACTAATCCACCCGGAGCACGCCTCGCGACCTCTTGATCCTGACCCCTCTGACCCTCCGCCCCGCACGCCACTGTCCTCAGCCTTACAGCTCCAAACCATTCTTAGTTATTTTCCATTTGCTTACCGCTCTTGTACTCATCTGATTACGACGGAAACATTGTTATTTAAAACAAGGGTTATGGTTATTTGTATCGCAATAACCCTGAAGTGAATTTGATACAGTTTATAAATACAATACAATATAAAAAAATAGTTAAGAAGTAAATTTAAAGTGCGTTGATTTTTTTAGTAGCAAATATTTGAAATTCCTACAACTTGTTGACCCAATCTCTCAAAATACACCTCGACCCGACCTGACGTACCGATAGAAAAATCGTGAGGAATGTAAATTGTTAACCGTGCGCGAACAACCCTCTGACACAATCGTTGCCCTTATTTTTTTCTAAATTACCTACTTATACGTACGAGGAGCTATGTAGGTTCAGAACGTGCGTATCCAAAAGGACGTGAACATGTAGAAGTAGTTTTTATTTCCAATCATTCGGTCATTCGGTCAGCGCAATCGATTGTGGACTTCGAAGTCAAAACTTACCAACACATTTTTTTATCATGAAGCTATACACATGGCATGTAAGCGACAGACATAAATATTAGATTCCAAATTGATATAGGGTAGAAAGCAAACAGAACAAAGATAGAAAGGCAATAAAGATAAGGGCTCAGTCGAGATATCACATGATCAGCAATAATGTAGTCTACGGAGCAGAGCACAGAAATACTTTGAGCATATCGTACAACATCGTGATTAGAAATTCTCTCCATTTTATGCAATAGGAAGTTTTTCATATAAGCAAATGTCTATCGTGATAAAATCAAGTAACTTGCGAGTATTCAATAAAATCGTATACATTTAGTTATTCTTCGATTTTATTTGAATTCGAATCTAAATATAGAGAAGTCAAACTGCAAGTGACCTGGCTCTGACTATTCGCTTCTACAGTTCAAAGTAGGTAATACGAAAAACGAAATAGCCAGATATAGCGAACCGGATAGACAATAGTGAATTGAAACATATCTTTCTCTTACACGTTAACAGTTAGGCTCGCTCGACTAATTAGAGCTCGGAGTCGCCACCTTATCTGCGATCAGTCTTGCGTTTCCACTTCACCTTGCTACTCGCTGCACTGTCCTACGTTACCCGGAGATACGTGCATAACATTGTACGTTCATTTGTTAATATAATATAAACGTGTAAACCTCGCCAATTTTATGCCTGTTTTTCCTGAAACGATTGGCGTAAGTCATTTTTTTTGTAATGGACAGTTACTATTGATTCTAGTGGCTAATAATTATTTTTGATTTAGAAAAATCAAATATTAATGATTTATTAAATTTTTAAATTTATAAGGATATCTA
>DWPA01000474.1:0-24806 GCA_018251375.1 Calpodes ethlius
TAAACATACTATTCAAAAAGTAAATTTAATTAAAGAAATTAAATTAAATTGTGGTGATATTTTACTCTATGCGTTTTCTACATCGCTCGCGTATACATATATAGCTGACCTATGCGCAGATTTTAAACGCCAGGTCATTTGATATATACGGCCAAGTACTAATAGTGCGTTATTATTTAGAAGAAAACATGATGAAAAGAATTGTTCAGCACATCCTAAAAGGAACTGGTTGCGGATCAGTTATTTCCAGGCGTTCTTGTCCTTCATATATTCTTGTATAATAAGTAACACGTTTTTGGTTTTCAGGTTCAGGAAGCCATGCGACGCGGCGCCCACATCCCCGACTCCGACGACGAGGGGTACCCTCAGCAGGTACTCACTACAGATATTTCTATAGAATAGTAAAGTATTCACGGCCTTATGATATAGCGACAGGTGTAATCGCTATAGGCATCAGGAAATAATCGGTGTCAATAATAACAACCCAAGGATTGTGCGTGGATTTGGATGCGCTTCAAGAAGTATCCCTCTTAAATTGAGATCTCAACCCAACTAAAACTGTTGTCAAAAAAGCCAAATATACTTAACGTGAAGTAAAACGTTGACCAGAATGACACCAGACGCAGAAGGACAATATTTCTCTCTACCCTGATTAAAATCTGCAGCTCAGACTAGAAATATTTGACGTATGATGAAAGTCTGGTTTATAACAACACTATTTTACTACCAGAAGGCTTAACGATAAAGCAGAGGCTTATACAGAGTGGTCACTGCCGCCTATCAACATGAGTAATAACAGAGTAGTTGATAATGCATCGCCGGTTTGAAAAGAGGGTTCTTTTTGCGTCATTCGTTAAGAATCCAATGTTACCGCTTCAAATATTCCAAGAAGAAAGCTAATTTCGAAAACGCAGAAAAAATTTAAAGTCATATATATTATAGCTAATATGTAGATAGACAAACATGTTTCTTAGAATAAATTGGTATAAGATGTTGCTTATTGTTTGAAAGAGTATTTAACTGAAACATTGACATTGAACAGGAGAGTTACAGTCAATACCGGCGGCAACGGTCGTGTGAATCGAGCCCCGAGCGAGAGGAGCCCTACTACCGCCCGCCCGCGCACCCCGCACACCCCCCCAGCTCGGCAAGGCACGACCAGGTACAGCGACGGGTATGTGGGTTCACTACTCATACATAGCGCCATCTCTGGACAACAATATCCAACTTTCTTTCTGAGATAATTACGACGTTGAAAGCGTCTATATATTATTTTATAAACTAAAACTGCATAATGCTCATATATAGAAATCATTTTATAGATATATGCTGTAACGTATTAATAATGTCATTCTACATTGTGTTCAATTAAACAAAATAACAATTATGCTGAAATAACAGTCATAATTTAGTTAATGTAATGATTTTGTGTGTTGTACAGGCGGTTATAACATATACATATTTGGTGCTGTTATGTGCATGTATGTGTTTATACATAACTTGTGTTCCTGTTTGTATTGTTGGCGGTGCGTTCGGGCAAGTGGTGTATATCTTGTATACAGTATTCACATGGAATTAATAAAAAATGTATTTTAAAAAACATCTCGCAGTATAACTTCGAACAACGAATGACCGCTTCTTCATTAGATGACACGGTATGTTTCATTTGTGCGTGCGAATTGGGTAGAGATTCTGTGGTACCATCACTGTGGTACCACCAGCAGTGTGGCAGTGTCCAATGATTTACAAATCTGTATCATGACCGTTTATTTTTCTGAAGAACCGACCAATCCCTGAAACGCACTAATACTCCAGATCCTATCCCCAGTTGTGAAGTGTTGCTTTAAGTCTATGGGAAATGTAACCTACTAAAGGGCATAGGTTTGGAAGTAATAATCTGTCTTTCCTTCTGGCAGCGGAATTAATTATCACAGCTTTTTTATATTCATATACAATTACTTGTTCAGTCAATTTTTATGATATTAGTAATAGTTACCATATAGTAATGTCAATATTCCAAATTCTCAGTAGGCAACTTTTTAGCATGATTTATATAAGCATAAGACGGGGTAATATCTTATAAATAAGTGTAAATATACAAGTTACGTTATGGTATTATAAATATTTACCCTAAATCTACTTACCATCAAGAATTATCTGTAGTCTACGATGTGATCAAAATATTATAAAGTATATTGAAGTACCTCTCAATAATCAAATTACATTTAAAACATTTTAATGATGAAACAATTTTAAACTTGTACGCACGCACCGTGATTATAATAAGCCTGTTTATAAAGTATGAGCGTGGTGTATCGCGTATCTCGTAAATCAAAATCACTGCTGATTTTATTTCATGTAACCCAGTTTATGGTGATTTCCTAGCGAGTGGTCCCGGATTTGATTCCCGGCCGTAGCAGACATCTGTGTGACATGTGATGATAGTGATGTCTATTTTGTATTGTCTATACGTGCAAATTCTAGTGCAGGAGCATGTGTGTAAGCGTTTATGTAAACAAAAATACATGGGCACTGCTTATTTCAAAATAAAATATCTCTTCGCAGACCTGGTGCTTTAATACCATTGTACATATCTAACCGGGAGTGTAACATTGATTTTGAAATTGCGAGATACGGGGATCATCGTGTATTATCTTGTATCTGTTTGTGTCGTTACTAACACAATGCGCGCGCGCAGGGCAGTGACAGCTCAGCGGAGGGCGGGGACGAGCCGCGCGCGCCTGACACGCATCAGGTACTCACCACAATCTCTCACAAGTCAAACCCAACATATCTTCACTTTTTAAAAACTTTTATTTAAATTTAAATTGCTTTTTCTTAGTATGTTTGTTCGGGTCAAATCTTGCAAGTTGAATAAGATGTACTTTCTCTTATCCTACGAAGTTATAATGTTACACAAAGCTTTAATTTCGATGATAATACATTTGGAAGATAATCCTGACCTGTTGGTACAATAAGAGTTATTAAACTATTTTTATATTATTAAATTACAGAGGTTTTGTAAATTATAGATGCATATGTTTTTTTCTATTATTTATAAATTTTCATTACACTGTGTCTCATATTACATTAAACATTTTTTATTATCATAATTACACACGAATACAAAATAAGTGAAACTCAGTATTGTGTAATTATTTTTGCGATGCTTATAGTGTTGCATGTTGTGTGTTCATACATACAATGTAATTTAGACCTAAATATCATAAGCTTTTGTTATATATCATTTCACTCATACTTAAGAGAGCATGTTTTGATTAACATTTACATATTATCACTTGTGCTTATTATTTCTAAATTATTTTCGGTAGATTTATTCATGTACATGCCTCGAAGGTAAAATTTTAGGGATTTTTTTTAATAGTATTATATTTTTTTGTCGGTTCTGGATTTCAAAACATAAATAAACCTGATGAATTGGCGTTGATTGTGTATTTGTATGTGTCGTAGTGTGCGGGCTCGCCGGTCGCGGAGCCGGATGAACGGTACGACCATCCGGCCATGACCGCCATGACCTCTTCACACTACGAGGTAATTAAACTTTAATTTTAACTTTATTTGACTTTTTCGCATAATGTAGATTTTTGGGTTTTAATAGAGACTTAAAAGGACTAATTTGTTTGATATATATTTGTGGTTCATGACATCAATGATATATGAAATCTTAGTATGGGAACATGAGTGAATATTGTTATTTATTTATTACTAGCTTTTAACCGCGGCTTCGCTCACGTTTCTTTTAATAAAAAGAATACTATGTTACGTTTAATAACTCCAAGAATATGTGTACAAAGTTTCATTATGATTGGTTTAGTAGTTTTCGCGTGAAAGTATAATAAACAAACTGACATCCGTATTTATAATTGGACTTTCAATTCAGCTTAAGTAATAATATCTTTAATGTATAATAAACTGTGGTATTACAGAGTCGCGGCGGTCCGCGGTCGCCGGACGGCGCGTCGCTGAGGCACTCCGTATCCGCGCACAGTGTCAAGGTAAACAACCGTCTACATATAATTGTCTCTTTATTGCTGATTAAATAAATGTCACGTTATTGATGATAAACTAATAGGGCTGGTTTGTGTGGTGTTCGAAAAATGCGAGGACGGCCAGGAGTATTGAATCGTGCCGGTCAAATACTAAATAATCTCAGTTTTTTCAAATATGAAGCTATCTTTGGTCACTTCACTTTGTTTCTCCTTTGGAGATGCGAGCGAGTGGGAACACGATTTCTTTTAATTAAATTGTTAGGAATTCAATTAGAACATAAAAGTAATTTTATTTCGTCCTAAGGACTAATGACTCACTTAATAAAAGTCACAATTTATAGATCTTTACCAGTAAACGTAACATAATTGATATCAATTTATTTTGACAAGAGCAATATCTCATCAATTACGATTTTTTTTTTACTTATTTCACATCGTACCAAGTTTTTCCTGCTTATTTAATATAATATAATAATCACGAGGATTTCTTTTTAGTCACTCAGTAAATCGTAGATATTTATCCATACTTAAATATTTGAAAATGTTCTCCTGTAAAGATGTGGTTAAAAAAATATCATATTGTTCTTATGAAGTCGTGAAGAAGTTGGTGTCACAATTTGATTTGCAGGATTATTCGTACGCGTCGAACGGTGAATGGCGGCAGGGTGGGCACAGCAGGGACAGCCGGGAGGGCACGGCGGTCACCTCGCCGCAGGGACACGACGCGTACAGCGAGCGGCCCGACAGGTGTAGTACATTTATCAAACATTAGCTTCTCTAAACAAAACACTTTTCGATTCACGATTACACTCCTAAAATGTATGGCAATTGACATTACTTTTCTGCACCAAATGTTATTGCTATACATTTTGTGAACATGAGCATGAAGAGAAAAGCGTTTTGTGTAAAACACTGTGAGGGCGCCATTGTCGTGTTACATGGGAAAGGGGAAAGGCCCAGACAAAGACAAGCATGTGGGTTCAAAAAATGACTAATACTGTTATGAACCACAGTTATTCGTTTTGATTTTAATTTATATATACATGTTAGCATGTCTTACATGTTACGCGATCAGCTATCACGGACTTAAGGTTTATAGAACAATCCACTGTTTTACAAACAAGTGTATCATTTACTTCCACTAATATACAGAGTTAACAAGAAATCGTACATCATCAACAGGAGCGATACGTATTCGGGGCGGGGCGATTGGGACCGCGAACGGGACCCGCGCGAGCCCTCCGGCTATCCCTCCGCCGTGATGGCCGAGCACCGCGGCTTCACGAGGAGGCCAGTCGCACGGGTGAGTGTCACCTTTCGACGGCCAAGTAGCTTAGTAGGTAGACATGACTAAATGTATGGTTTACGATTCTATAAAAGACATATAGACAAACATTCGTTTTTATATATAAGAAGAAGAAGAAACTAGAACAAGAAGATAGTCAGAGGGAGGCTTTTAAATAATACATCTGCTTACTTCGAAACTATATTTTCGCCAGCTAATCAGTCATGCATATGAAATTACCACAGACTAACCAAATAACAGTTGACACCATGAAACTTAACCTCACAGAACACCATAGCGCATCATACGCACCAGACGGCCCCGTAGTCTAGTTGGTAGTGACCCTGCCAGCGAAGCGAGCGGTCCCGGGTTCTATTCCCGGCCGGGGCAGATATTTATGTGACAGATAAATATTTGTTCTCCGGTCATGGATGTTAGTGACGTGTTATTTGTGTTGTCCATGCCACCCGTGACACAGGGAATCCTACTGCGGGAGTATGAGTATCTTGACGCGAAGCAGAAGCGTGTTATTAACGAATATTAGTATCATATTAACATACATACATGTACCTATCTCATAATAACAAGGAGAAAATAAAACACAATGAAGCGTATTACTTACGTAGTTGGAGGCTTATCTTATAAATAAACGTCATAATACGCCAATGCTATATGCTATATGTACAATGTTTGGAACGCCTTACATTTGTTGTTATAATATAATTATAATTACAATACACATTATAATAACAACAGATAATAATGACAATATGTAGAAATGTAGAGATGTAATGCTGTAATCAATAGATACAATAAATCTATTTGCCAAGAACATAGAAACGATTGGAGATGCTCATAGAGATTTTTATATCAAACTGTTATTTTTTAGAAATATTTCAAGGAGTTGTATATTTATGATGTGTAATTTAGTACTGAGTAATTGGATTACGAGACTTGGGCTTGTAATGATTTTAGATAGTGTTAATCATAGCTTTACCGTGGAAAGGGAATAGAGGGCAGCTGTGTGTCCCCCCCCCGTTGAAAATTCAATACCTGTACGCACCAAGTGTGGCCTATTAAAAGTTTTTATTTTTACGAGTTTGTCCCCTAAAGTTGAATAAAGATTATATCTCTTTTCGAGAACGAAATAGATCTGTTTTGGCCTTCCCTCAACCAAAAGTTGAGTACGCCTATGGTAATAATGTTATGATAATATTATAGTTTTGAGTACATTTTTTTGACTTCCAACTGTTTATGTTTTATGGCAAGAATTATAAATACAAAGAATAAGTTCGATGAGTTTGAAATTTTATTGTTTTATACCTTCGAAATAAAAAAAATATCTTTAGCACTAAAATAACCTTCGTTGCTGGAAATTCTTTCCCCTTCGGTCTTTCGAGTTCTTTCGAGAATCTTTAGGGGCAATTTATAAAACAACTTGTTCAACCAAACCGTATTGGAATGTGGTAAAGATGATTCAGATCATCAAAATTAGTGAGACTAAATTTGTAACATTTAGAGCAAATAAATTAAGTACCAAAAGCAACTCCAATCACTTATGTTCCCATTTTATTAGAACCACGTAAGCAGGTTAGAATTGTTAATAAAAGCTTAGAAATTGTCTTTGTAAATCAGTTTCATTCGCGTATCTCCTCGAAGCGTTTTGCTTTGCACCCGACTAATTGGCTACGGCTTCTGGGATTATTAGCTATGACGACCTATATCGCACTTTACGGGAGCATCCTGTATATGGGTAAGTGTTTTTATTATATATTATGAAATCATTATAACATATTTTTTAGCAATGTGCGGTTAGATATATTCCTATTTCTATGTGTATTAGCCATATTCTTATACCGTGAGTAATATACTGATATTTTAGCAAGATTTTAATCCCGCTAAAACTGACGGAGGATCGATAGACTTATAAAAGGTGGTTATATTTTCGACAGGTCATTGTATTTCTATATAAGCTGAAGTACAAAAAGATAATCTATTAAGTCTTTCAGAGAAATATAGAATATAGAATCTAACAGGGTTAAGTAGGTGTCCACGGATTTTTGTGAAACTAGTAATCGGATTGTAACTTTTTTTATTGGTTTACCATTTATTCAAGGAACAGTAAATATTTCATATAAATCTTTGATTCATAGTTATTATGTTATAGACTAAATTGTGTAACAGTGTTAAGGATTCGAGTAAAGCGTGGGATCGAAGTAAAAAGTTTTTGAACCTTGGGCAAATTTTAGAGCGTAGAAATAATCTACATACGTACAGCTTTTAGATTTAAAAGCAGTAGTTAGTATTTTTTTTTTATATACAAATCATTTACCAAGAAAACAATACACGAACACACTTTTATTGTACTCAGTACATTATTTATAATACTTTAAAAATAACACTTATCTTTTCATTCAGCGCTTGCTTCACAAACTTAAGTCAAAACCGCTTAATTTTTTTTATTTGTACATCTAAACGCTTTCATTGAACGACGTTGAACAAGAGACTCTTAACAAGAACGAAAAATAAAATAGAGGAAAACTCAGGGCGGGCGTAGGTACAATTATTTAATGAATTCGCAATTTGCATACCGACGACGATCCTAAAAAATACTGGCATGTCAAAAGATGATATTACCCCCTTTTTTTAAATAGCTGTCGGCTATTCTGATAATACAATATAATATAACCATTTCAAGAAAGCCTTTTTAGGCTACATTATTAAGATGAAAATGTAACTATGTAATAAAACATTTTTCCTTATTTCCCTGTATCACTATCGGTTAGGTACCGGTTTTCATTGTGAAATAAACATATTTCATATTAAAGAAACCCCACGGTGTGACATACGTGGAGAAAGCGGAAGTGCCAGATGCGTAGTCTTATAAGACACAGAACTTTTTGTAAGATGGGTGCTTCGTTGCCGTTTAGACTAGACGACACGAACATCTTTCCTCACGGATAGTGACAAGGTGTGGTCACTGTACGTACTAGTATTCCAGTAACATTTTAGTAATTAATGTAAGTCATAATAAAAGTATTAATCTTATTTTTTTAAATAATTACTACAATTTACTTTATTATAATATTTACTGATCAGTAATGGAATCGGTTCATTTGTTTGTTTAATGTTAGATAAAAGCCTGGCAACTCCAGTTTCATGATTTTATTGAAACTAGATTATTTGATCGAAATGGGCCATGTCGAAATTCCGATTAGTCGCTAATTATAATTAATTAATAACATTGAACAAGATAAATTAATTAACAATAGTAATTGCAGTTCTATTTTATTCCAAATAATTGTTTTAGGAACATATAATGAGTCGATTTTTATAAGTATGGCAAACGTACATGCATTGCCACCATTCCCTCCTGCAAATGAACATCTGTGACAATAAGACTGTAGTTAGTGAGTCCTGTTAGTTTTAGAAGTAATCTTCTTCTGTAAAGTTATTATTAATAAAACCATTACACTGACAATCTCAAAACTAACCGCTGTGTTATGAAACCCCTCGATACCGAATTAATGGCTAAAACTTAACACGTTAAATTGAATTACATACACTTAGTTTGCAATTCTATTGCCAATCAACAATAAGTAGCAATTAATGGATAATCAGTTTAAGAATGATTTTCTATCAAATCACTTACAATGTTAATCAAATATATTATGTTTTTGTTGTTAGTAACATTTTTATTACACGAAGTGCAGGTGAAACAAGCATTTGGTGAAATTTCAATACATGATCACTTTAACAAAATTTTAAATTGCGGTGAGCTAATCCTAACTAACTAAACTAAATGATGTAGTATTCTTACGTAAAATATAAAAAAATACAAGATATAATGATGACTAGAAGTCAATATTTAATTTTTTGTGACACAATAATTAAAATTACGATGGTGTGTTTTATCAGCTCTATAGCGATATTGTCTAGTTGGTGACTTGGTGACACAAAAGTCGTTTTGTAATCGTGCTCTGTCTTCTATTATTGGTGTTCTTTTGTTCCGTCTTTAATTAAATGACCTTTATTTTCAACACCCGAAACAAAAAGTCATGTTACAAAGAATGATGCCGCTGTCAGTGTATTTCTGTTGGCAATAAAGTATAAAATTTACAGGAACGGACATTTTGTATATCGCGAAACACTACGATAATATGGAAGTGAGTTGAAATACAATTTTATAAGTTTTTTTCTCGGAAATTGATACATTATTCAAAGCCTGATAATAAAGCCGGACGGTAGTTGAAGTAAAAGCGTGTTTTCATTTATTTTTTCGTATTAATATAGTTTTATGTTTCATAATTGTACAGCTACAATGCAATGGATATGATGGATGCTATCAATACAAAGGCTTAAAGTAATAATCCATGTTCCATAGTAGTATGTGAGTATATTTATTGTCACTTGAAAGTTTTCGATCTTTGTTTAAAAACTTTGAAAACCTCTAATGTCGACCATAATATTACTTGTGAAAATAGAACTGTATAATGCGTTTATAGGGGTCAGTGTTCGAAAATAAAAATTCGAAAAGATAAGCTTTGTCAATAAAAACAAAATGGTTGTCACCACAAAAAAAAAATGTTACAATGACCCCTGTATTTTTCATGAAACAGAACGAGAGGTTCAATTCGATCTTGTTTCTTGAACGATGTTAAAGACAAGGATGGGAATATGAACAATCGATACTTTCTTTCTAATTCACTGCGAGATCCTATAATATTATTTGTGAATACAGGGTTGAGACACGATTTTGGCGCTTTTATCGGCAACTTGATTTTGTGAATTTGAAGTAATTTCATTGGTCTGCGGTTAGAGCCAGGGCTGTCAGTAGCGCAACTGATTTTATATTTCTAGATTTTTGAATTATAAGAAATCGAATCTCAACATGACGACCAACTAAACTATAGAAGAATAGTGTGTAACAGATATAATTATTAGATTTTTTTTACCGATTCAAGTACTTTGAAAAAAAAAATTTTTTTTTTACTTTATTTATAACTGATGCCTTTATAAATCGATGTAATAATGGTTATATTTTCATTTTTTTGCTGGAAACAGTTCTTTCCAAGTACAGATGACGTCAACCTTAAATAGCTATATGAAATTTTTATGCTACGGAACATTACAGTCCGCGGTTCTTGCCACGTAGCGTATTTGTGTGAATTTCATAAACATAAGACACTTAGACATCTTATTCTACAGCCAATAGAGGGACCTGCTTTGTAGTGTGGACACTACCTTGAGAGAGTGCGATTAAAATATAAAAAAAAATCAGGACTTTAAATTTTTTTTATTTTTTACAAAATTTTTTTTAACTTCAATTTCTTTTCATATCTAATTATGCAAGGAAATCTACTATACATATATGTATGCAAGGGAGCTATATTATACAATATTTTGTATTCAAAATACAATCTGGCAGCCCTCATTCAACTCACACTAGACTTAGCGCTAAATTAAATGGAGTTACTAGTAACGTTAGTACTTATAAGTAGACTTACGTATACTAAATTATGTAAATATCTATACTGAGTTAAAGTACTATTTATAATAAGAAAAATATGATTCTGGTGAGCTCATCACATAAAACACTGACAGCTTACTATTTCCATTTAGAATGAAGAAGTCAGTGCCTACTAAAAAAAGTGATAATTAGCTGTGCCGGAGATTTCATACGCGTAGATTTCTTTTTCGAAAAAAAAGTACATATATTCACATTACTTCTTTATTTGCTAAAGAAAACATTAAATTTTAAGTGAAGCCCATCAAAGTATAATTCTGAAAATTGCATTAAAATCGGATAAGTCGTTTCTGAGATTACATTGCACAGACATTCAGACAAAATGAAAAAACATTGCTTTGGGTTCTCTTGCGTATAATGGCCCTATTATGAATTATTATATATATTTGTCATTTACAGACAGCAATCAGATATAGTTTTATTATATGTATAGATTTTTACTAGTAAAAAAGATAAAATTTAAACGTACCTGTAATATGTTAATTAAAAAAAATACATTCTATTATGTTAATACATACCTAATATTACATCATAGTCAATATACACCTACCTACTTACGCACAAAGTACTAACAATAATTATAATTAATCGTAAAACAAGATTTCTTGATTATTTGAGACAGTTCAATCCAATTAATGTAATTATTAATTAATTACCAATTAAGGTTCTGTTTTGATACTTATGCCTTATGTAAATACAGTTATATTTATGTAATATTGAAATAATAATGACTTATTTAATAAGTAGATTCAATTTATTTATTAAACGTAATGATCCCAAGTTTCGAAAGTATCTTTGCTTCAAAAGACTGTCTGGAATAACTATTTAATCTGGAATTGATTTCTTTCTAGCATTGAAACGGTCCGAATACTGTGTAAAGATGTTTCGACGCAATTTACGAGGGTTTCCTGGCCGACCCAAGTGTTGGAAATATTTATAAGTATTTGGTAAATATTTATAAATATAAAAACCTACCGGGCGTATCAAATTCAAAAGCTACCTTGGGCCAAGTGCTTAAGATTATTTGGGCCGCAAATAAAATCTATGTTCAAACAAATATTTTAGCTGATGCATAGCAGTTTGCCGTTGATAGCTTAGTGTGAAACATTTCAGCTAATTATAATTTTTATATTTATGCGCGTACAATTTCAAATTATCCTTATAGTTTGTAAATGAAGTATGAAATAACTTTATTTTCTGGTTTCTTTTATTGATTCACATTCACATTTCTATTTTATATTTACATTGACTCGGATATATTGACTGGGAAGCAAAAATTTTAATCTCGCGCCGCAAGTTTGACACCCGAGGGTTATACGGTTAGGTAGTATAACAATCTATACTAATATTATAAATGCTAATATGTTTTTGTTTGTTTGTCCTTCTTTCACGTCGCTATGGTATGATTTTTGGTTTGGAGATAGTTCTTAGGACAACGCGTACCATAGGCTACTTTTTACAGCGCAAAAATATCTCATTCCTATGAAAAGACATAATGATGTAATTTTCAGCAAAGCGAAAGAAAATGTTTAATTAGATTATAACAAAGCGTTGCCTAGCTATGATAGAAAGGAATCGAGAACCCTTTTATTGATGTTCTGTTTTCACACGCGGGTTAAACGACTGTACCTATTGGGGCAAATCATAAAACAATGTATGCTTTAAACTTTGAAATATAATTGGAGTTTCTTTTTAAAAGGTTTTATTTAACTTACAATGTTTGTTAGTATGTTAGTGTGCTTTTTTGGGTCAAATCTTGCAAGATCAATTATAATTACTTCCTCTTATCCTATTAAGTTGAAATTTGAAATAAGAATTTAGTTCGCCGATAATGTATCTCTATGACAAGTGTGATTATACGTCACTTAGGAATTTCTTCAGACGATGGAACTTCTTCCTGTTGAATAGAACAATTACAAAATTTTCGATAGTACAAAAGTTTATTTAATTATGCATTTTTTTTCATAACACGTCAGTAACTGAAACAGTCATGTATGATATACGCCACATAAAAAAGAATGCGCGATATTTTTATTTACACCCTGTCTAGTCGATTTCCGGACGAGTTGCGAAAATACATAACGTATGTAAACGCCTTTGAAAAATGTAGGGTCATTTAACAGAAAAAGCCGAACATCGATGTTTGGCCTATTCACTTTGACGCGAAAGTCGAGCCTTTTGACTCGTCATTTAAAGTTTTTCGGTACGAGGAGTCAGTTCGGTGGTCAAAAGCGATTTCATTCGGAGCGCCGGCGCTCACGTACTCGGCTAGTCGTATTAATTAAATGCAAGCCCCTGAGTCCATTTTACGAGTCCCCGTAGAGTGGAACTCGTTTCGTTTATCCGCTCCCACTCATAAGCAATTACTTTGCGGAACGACTTTCCGAGACTCCCGAACGTGGAAAGAAATTAGGCTATGCGGGTTTTAAGGTTTACAGGCTAATGGGTAGTGGATCGAGACTGGAAAAATAGATTTTGTTTACACATATTAACACAGATTTTGTTCTGTACAAACAAACAGATTTTCTCAGTAGCATATTTTGTTTACTCATGTTATGTATTGTTACAGATATTGTTTACATAATCGATTACGAAAAGTAAAGATTTGTTATCGATTTTAAGACCTAAGTCGATGTCTGTTTAGATGTCTTTAAAAATTAATTAAAGTTAAATATTTTTATTTGCATTTTATCGATTGATATTTACTTTATTTTTTAATTTATTGTATGTAAAATTTTAAGACACCTTTCATGCTGGAGAATTAATTTGTTTCTCTGGAATAAGAGATAGATTCGTGAGGAAGTTTTGTTAATAAATAGTGTTTCGATATGCTGTCATTGCAATCAACAAATATTTAATAATATTTTTACTAGCATAATTATTAAATTAATGCCAAACAGCTACGGGTGTCGTGTTCAACTGACTCATAGTGTTTCAGCCAGTTATTTGTGATTTTGTTCTTCTCTTTTCTCTATGTATCTTAGCCAGTAACGTAGATGATGAATTTGGAGTTGCTGATGTCGGATATATTTAAAAAATAAGGTTCTCTGCTTCATGCGTAGATTTCTCTGATGTGTAGTCATTTACCATCAGGCGGTTATCGTTTATCGGTTGTTTACATAGAAAAAGTAATAAATTGGTTGTATCTTAGCTATTATTATATAACGATTCCTGTGACTTATGTTCTCGGTCGGGCGGGTTCAACATGACGGATGTTGAAAATAATATTCGTCCATCTATGGCGTTTAATTTAAAAACTACAAATTACGCGCGCTGCGACATATATATTTTAGATTATTTTTTCGTATTATTCTATTATCATCGGTCTTCGATATGTGTGCAAAGTTTCAAGTTGATCATACTTCTAGAAACTGGTGAAAATTGAGCTCAAAGATCTCTCTTATAAAAGCGTACTTAAAAAAATAATATTTTTAAACCTATTGATAAAGATAAGTAATACTTTTTCTCTATGTGCTATTTATAATAAATGAACGAATTATGTTACGTTGTTGTTACGTCACTGGACAGAATTTTCGATTACTCATCCTATGGTAAGTTATGTTCGGAGTGTTTGTACAACAAGCCTAATGCTGATTAATTCTATGTAGTATTGACAGAGAACCAAGATTGTTATACAACAATAATTGTTTGCGGTATATCTTAGGCTGACAGCAAATAAACTTCCGCGGTGGAATAATTTTGTCGTTATTGTTACAAGGTTTTCGTTTTCTGGATATTGTTAATTGTTTGTGATTAAATGCTGTCCATTAAAGTACATGTAATATTTTAGTAAATATTAATGAAATTAATGAACTTAATCTGATTTTTCAATAAAGTAATTGACATTCGACATAAGTATATTGCGAAAATCTTAGAATTATAGTAGTCGTATATAATGTGTTACCATTACAAGGAAGCCTTTACAGGCTACCTTGATGATATGAAAATATTTCCATATATGATTTATTTTCCATTTTCTTTATAATTTTACATGTACCATTTTAATTTCAAAAAACACATTTCCACATATGTGTGTGCCTTTGAGATTATAAGAAAGTGATGCTACTACACTCGTACATATTTATGCTAATTTTAGTCTCACGTATTATTAAAAGTAGTCGTTGAGGCGTTATAAGTTTATGAAAATCTCAAACTGCATTCTTGGCAGCTATTCTTAGCTTTATGTGAACTATTTTTATATTAATAGCCGACTAACCCCCGTAGTCTAACAACTAACACACTAATTAATCGCTTTTTTTCTTTACCAACTAGTGAATTAACCACACAAACACAAACACGACCCTCTTCGGTGTTTTCGCGGAAGTTCGCGGCCGCCATAAAAATCCAGCACAAAAAGCGCTGATTTTATCTGCAGGTGATTCAGAAACATTCACGGGTAGAACAAAGCGTTTATTTTACAGAACACAATGCCTTGAAACTCGTAAATTACAGTTGATACGTGTATGTATTCGCTTTTACATTGTATAACACTACTTAGTAATATTTATGTAATATGTTACTCTTTTGTATTTTGTATGAAGATTTCTTGGAACTCTATGTGTGACATGGAGTCTTGACGACCTCGTTGTCTAGTTGGTAGTGACCCTGCCTGCAAAGCGAGGGGTCCTGGGTTCGATTTCCGGCCGGGGCAGATATTTATGTGACAGATAAATATTTGTTCTCGGGTAATGGGTGTTAGTGACGTATTATTGGTGTTGTCCATGTCGCCCGCGACACAGGGAATCCTACTGCGGAAAATCTTTAAAGCTGTAACAAAAACTTGATATCTTACTTAAGAAGAAACAAAATTATTTGATTCAATTACAAGATTGATATCAACCTTATCAAACACGCTGTCTATTGGGCATTAAGCGCAAGAATGTGTTCGTCACTAGTTGCTAGCAATCTCTACCGTAATGTGATAACATATCTCTAAATTCCTGAAACGAACCATCGAAATACTTTTGAGACAAACTATAAAATTATTTTTGATCACACATTTTCTTTGGGCTCTGATAGTTGCAAGTTGACTTAGAAAGTCGATTTGATCTGTGCATCGGGAGATTAATTAATATTAAAAGTCGATCTTAATCACATCCTTGATATTGAAGAACACATGTCATGATCTAATTCTAAAATTATGTGGGTACCTACTCAAGCGATTTAAATTAAAAATTGGAAAGTTTTGAATCTGATAGGTGGCGCTGTTCTCCAGATTCAGAGTGATCAACTTATGATAACATTGAGACGCCATGTGGTGAACGAGTCATAGTTGGTCTATCTGATGTAGAAATACTAAGGTATTAACCAGACTTATAAATATTTAAATGCCATAGAATAACATCGGGTTAGCAGTTATCTGGTAATATAAACTTTGACACTGCGTTATGTATATCGTTATGTACACTGACTGTAATTTTAATGTAATATATATAATGTAATGTAATGTAATATGTATACTTTGTTATTTTGTTAGCTGTTGTTTTAATGATTGACGTGTCAGAAATCGTTTGTACACTACAGCAGTCTGACAGAATGACGCATTAGACGCGGTCACGTATATCTGAAGATCCAAGACTACCCGCAGTAAATCTCAAATTGTTTTGTTTTAGAGGGTATTTCACCGATTGCAGCTACAAAATGCTATTAAACTTGTAAATGTTTATTACTGATATATAATGCTATGTAATTCTGACTTTTTTTCTTTCTAATATATTCCCTACATGGGAATATTGGTGTCCCTATGAAAATGCTGCTTGTCTAAATTCCTGTGTAGCGTATTACTCAAGTTGACATGACAATTCTGTGTGTTATAATTGTGTTCATTTAGGTTGTTCGATTATTAAAATTTAATTGTTAAATTAATATATTATCAACATTACTAAATTGTGTTTTATTTTCACAAAATCACCCGCGTTTTATGAGGAAACATTTAAAATAAAAAACGTTAACAATTTAAGATTTTATTAACAAAAACATTTCAAATAGTAGTGTTATCCAAAAGCAAAACTTACATCCTTACATAAATAGGTACAATCTAAACTAAAGCGAAAAATCCCAATCTATTTTAATGAACGTTTAACACAATGACTAAATGTAGCTGAATAAAAAACTAGGCACTGTGTATCTAGTGTTGACCCATATTTCCAAAAGGACGAGTTTAGTAATCTTCAACAATTGTTATCGTAAGATAGCAATCGTTAAATCTAAGTGGACTAAATGTCAATAATCGCTAGAGTAGGCCATTAACTAGCGGCGGGAGGAGAGGGGGATTTTCTGGAATTTGTATGCCTTCCAGAACATTTCTTTAGTAAACCTTTACCTCCTGTTGGGCTATAAAAATATATTCTAAAGCTGGATATGCCCATGACATGCCAAATTGGTAGCGGTAGGTAAATTTCGTACACAGAAGATGAAAGGACTATTCGATTTTCAGTTTCAGATCGATGTGTAATGTGTAAATGCGAAGAACGGCCACTCTCAAATTTTTCTTGACCCTTTGTTAATGCGCCTAATTGGGAAGGGTCTTTAATGTCTCTGCCATATCTGCATTAAGACTTTAGTTAACACTAAAAAGTGACACCATGATAATATGGCCAACAGATTAGCGCGCTAATTAACGTGTTGATCGACACATAAATTACTGGCGAGTAAATTTGTATAAGTCTATTAATGTAGCCAAGCATTTAACGAAGGCGTTGCATGGACACAAGAAAAAAAAAGAACAATGCAACCTATCTTACATTACGTGGCCTTTTCGGTCAATGGACAATGTAAAGATTTAAAATTTTACCGCAGTGCCTGCCCTATATTAAAACCATAGATTTTAGAAAAAAATAACTCACAAATTTAAAATTCGGGTTCACAAACATAATTGGCGGGAAATCAAATTTTGTTACAATCGTAAAACTTAAGGGTCCTTTCACAATAGTTTAGACTAAAATACTTGCGTTTACGTCACATGACAGCATAGTAGCTATGCTAAATAATTTATACGTACAATACAAATCAAATAATTTAGAGATCACAAAATTACAGTAGAATTTTATACAAATCTATGATTATAAATTATAATAAAATTGATTGTAAGTGGTGACTAAATTGACTATAGCCAAACATACATAGAATTAAATATGGAATGTAGATAATGCCTCTAATAATTTAAAATTAAAAAAAAACATTGACTTTTTTTTTATAGATATTGACTGAAATTTTGAAAAAAAAAATTGTGATGTAATTTACATTTCATCAAGCAAGAAATTATAATACTAAATTTCAATAATACGTCCAGCAAGTAGTATATATTTGACAGTATACATATTATTTAAAACACCAATTAAAAGTTTTTTTTTAATTTCACATCACAAATACTTATACGATTTTTTTAATACATATCATAAAGTATTTGTCTTGTAAGTGATTCATTTGTAGACATGAGTTGGACAATAACACGTAATTCGAGCACATTTTTACAGTGTGATTTATATTTTGCTATCATTTCAGATATACCTTTACTGCCATAAATATTGATACATAAGGTGCTAACACTTAGATAAGGATTCTTTGTCTAATATAATAAAAATAATCCTTGAAATGAGTTAATATGAATCATTGTAACTTACTCAAATCATATGTAACGTTACCATTCATCTGGGATTCTTAATTTTGCTGGTTTTAGCTCTGTGATTTATAAACGTCCGAATACTCACAGACATCAATTTTAGATGATTTATTGAATAATTTTAAAAATCAGAACTTATTTGGAAATTCTTTTCTATTTAGAAGCAGCTTTCAGTGTTTTTATATTTATTATTATTATTTTTTCACGATTCGGAAAAAAAATATTGTTGGTCCAAATGCCCGCGTTTTTTAAACATTAATTTCAAGTTGGCAATTCAAAAAATGGCTGCCTTGCTTGTGAGCATAATACACCTGTTTGTTTATAATAAACAATGTTTAACATATAACATAAAACTAAAAATAGGGATACAATCATTTTTCTCTATTAATACTTTTTATTAGGAATCATTTAAATTCCCAGACAATGTTTTCAACAAATTCACTTAAACACATCAATATAAATAAATATTGTAAGTGTGAGTTTAAATAAGTTTGTTGAGATAAATATAATTATTTAAGTTGTTTATAGGTTTGGATATGTGTCCAGTCAGAGCTTATATCACTAATACCCTTCTATCTATATATTTCAATTTGGACTTTATTCCTATTATAATAAGTAATAGATATATATATATATATATATAATACAAACAAAAATAAAATGTCAATACGGAAATTAAATACAGAATAATGACAGCATAATTAATATGCATTTGTAGACTGTGTATATTTCTAGTATGTTTATAAAATTTAATGTCAAATGATTGAAGAATCATTAAAATCCCCTAATCTACTCAGTACTCTAAAGCTGAGATTCCAACAGAGATGCATGACGATGCGAGGAAAAAACCACCAACGATATATCATCACATGAGACTAAAAGAACAAAGTTATTTATTTTTATTTATTTAACTTTTAAACCCTATAAAAAAGTAATCAGAACAAAGGCAGGCTTAATGCTAAAAGCTTTCTCTGCTAATCATCGAGAAATAAAACATCATTAATGGTTGTGATGCACTTGAAAGCCAAAAAGGGTACATAAAAGTATCAAAAACAAGATGGTACATCATATTATTGGTGGTTTTTCACACTACCTCGCTACCTCACACATCTCTCACAGTTTCTCAGTGTAAGATTAGCTATAATGTGATGCCTTACATGGTAACTAGTAAATGGTATAATAAAGTTTTCATTTCATTCATAATCATACACACATGAAAAATCTGACATTCATAACATTCATTGTAACATCTTAAAACAAGGCACAAAAACATTTGAACTATTAAGTTTCAATAGCTTTCTAAATTCAAATGCATGAGAGCAATTAATGTTGCTGTTATTAGAGGAATACTTCAGAAAACCAAGGAATATATGACACAGAATTTTTAAGAACTTGAACCAACTTGTAATAATTTGATGCAAAAAAAAAAAGTTAATTTATATATTTTTTTTTGGAAAGTTATTATATTTTTATTTCAATCAAATATTTTAATTCTTTCATGAATAAAATGCTTTTCAAAGAGAATATCAAATAATTTTTCAGTAAAAAAAACATGTTGCTCAGTTAAAAACTGGGTGCTATAATTTGTGTACCAATATAAAATATGTTTCAAAAATATTTTTTGAAAGTTTACAGAATAAAGGCATCTCAGTGCAAAAAATTACTCAACAACTCCATCAACATATCATGATGTAATTTTTATAATAACCACTTATAGTTATAGTTACCACTTATAGTTGACATAATTATTTATCCATCGGTAAAATATTTTGGGTTATAGTTTTCTCTTATCAGCACAGTAAATGCTCTCATACCAAAAGGAATTTTTCGCCAAGTCAGGAATTAAATTCCATTAATTTAATATCTAACAAATAATCAGGAGCGACTATGTACAAGAAAAGAAAAAATATAAACAATATTTTATCATTCTATGCAAAAGTATATACCCTATGGTATATGGTATATATTAGACTGAGGATAACATCAAGACAATAATTAATTATTAACATGCAAAAATTTTCATAAGTTTTAATGGCAGCATTAGTTGTCGTACAAATAAGTTTAATAACATAATACCCAAAATTTATTACAATAAGTATTGTGGAAGTAGAGCCACTACTTGACTGGTCCAGAAAATAAAGCACTCGTAAGAGACGACAGAAGCTCATTGACATAGCAAATTGCAAAAAGAAACCTTTAAATATTTATCAGTACATTTAATTGACATTTAGCATCATTACTGGTATTAATATCTTCCTGTGAAGCTTGCCTTACTATCAACCTGTTGCTTGATTCAACTGCCAACTGACTTGTCTTATTCTTTTTAAAGCTTGAGACATACATTTTTTTTTCTCTCCTTCTTCGTTCTTTAAAAGAGAACACCCAGTAGTTAAAGCATAAAGAAGGCGACCGACAGAGAAGGATGAAAACAAAGTCTTACTGGCCGCAGCTTTATAATGATAACCATCACAATTCCGATAAAACCATAACAACTAAGTAGATATAAATGTCGGGTATTATATTATTAACTCATTTTTAATTGTAAGTAAATTTTCACCTATTTTAAATATAAATAAAGGTTTGTCTGATAAATCCTATTTACAATGGTGTTAAATATTTAGGACAAGCAATTGCCGATAAAAAACAGTGCAATTCATTAAAACTATATACACACATTTTTATCAAATTATCCAATTTAGAAATACACCTAGAACAGCCATTTATAGTGCTAATTAATATAAGTAATTGAATTCACCTGTGCTGCACTTACTAAACTTTTATAAGCAATAAAACTTTTCTCCGCTAATGAGGACCTAACCTATTTGAACAATTAAGTTTCCTATGAGAGAATAGGGCCTAGATATGGTGCCTGATCACAATAAAAACAATCTGGCACATTCATTTCTTGTAATTCAACTACATTGGTGCTTATATTATTAAGAATTTTATAATAACTACATCTTCTGGGACCAATGCCTTCTATTAGCGTGTCGTAAGGAGGAGACAGAATGTCAAAAAATGCCGCTGGCATGCCTAAAGCTTCTATCTCATGGTAATTAGACACGGTAGGGGTTAGCACACACGTCGCAGAATTTTCTTTACACATATTATCCTGGGAAATCTGCGCGAAGAACCGCCTTTTTAAGTGAATAGCTTGAGCTAATCTAGACGCCTCACGTTTCGCCCGAGCCATAAAGTCAAGCGAACCGGTGGCCTCCGTCAGGGGATATTCTGAAAAACTCCTTATACGTACAGCTCCGGCAATTACCTTTAAAAGTCCGTGCATATGCGGATGATCGTGTAGTGGCATCTTAAAACCCGGTTTTAACACAAAAATACTCATGTTCACTAGCCTATTTTGAAACACTTCGATGTACGTACACGGCGCCTTATAAGGTCTCCTCCAAGTAGCTGGGTCGTTGAAGGAATCATCAAACCCTAAATCGTCCGCCTTTAACCCATCCATCATAGTTTTTAATTTACTCAAGTTTGTTGTGAAATCACTTTTGAATTTGTCATCGAAAGTATGCAAAGCATGCCGGTATGTTGAAACGATGGGAGGTATGTTGACGATTTCCATGGTTGTCTTTGCTTCATGTTTAATATCCATATGAAATTTGACTGCACTGATACACAAAATTTTTTTCCTAATAAGAAAAGTAGAAAATACTCGGCACGATAACAAAGCGCAACTGTCGAGAAACGTCATTTTGCGATCGAGTGATCGACAGCCAACGCTCGGATACATTCTATAATGAATGTTATAATAACTATAACTTTCAAACACATATGCCTTATTTTTCAAGTTTCGTAAAGAAATACAATGTTTTATACCGTATAACCAACGAATATATATAAATATAATAAACTCTTAAATTCTTCCATAATAAAAATGAAACAGTAGAATATAACTTTTATCTGATAATACTGCCACCTATTGTTGAGTAGCTCTTACTATAGTTTGATCTTTTAGTAGTATAACTACTTTTATAATAGATGTCACTAGTTTCTACGTTTTTCAATATGCATCTTCTGAGAAAAACAATGAGTATATTGATAGGTCTTGTAAGCAATATAATTAGTTGGTATGTTAGGTACTCCTTGCATCTTGTATGGTGGTAAAATTTTATTTGTTTGACTTTCTTACAATTTTAATTGTTACTACATCGTTAAAATCTTCCACGATACGGATGTAATTTTTACATTTTAATTTGTTAGGAAATTTTGGTATCTTGTTTCATATTTTATTTTACTTACTTTTGCCGAAATTAGGCATGTTTATATACATATTAATCATGTCCTCAACAGGGTAGCATAAAATCTTAAAAAAATATATATCAGGGGAGTTCTCCTACACAAAAAGTGGAGATAATTTTTATTCAAATTCAAATTTTTTTTCATGTAAATATTATGCGTTTCATTATTTGATTGCATTACCGTTTCGGAAATGTTCCTTATTATGGAGGATATGAAATGGCGGACGTTTCTCGTTAAACCCATATTAGCTAGAGGGTGATATTGGAAAGATTTTAAAAATATTACCATGGGTTTGCGATGATCACTTTTCGATTTAGAAATCCGTTTGCGGAATATTAACTTCAGTGCTAACTTTGGTAACAAAGAAACGACCCTCTATCCCGTCGTCTCCATCTTTCAACAAAATGAAATTCCTAGAATTGTAGATATGATGAATTTCAATGGAAAAACTATCACGGCTACTAGGATTAGCAAATAACGAGTAATAGAGTATCAACCTACGAATTATACATTCCTCGTGGTCCGACCCATATTTCGCGGACTTTTATCGTATCCCAAACTTTGATATTTAATAAATGAATAACATCTATGTGAAATTATAATTAATTAATAAAATCTATATGGTCATACCAAAGATTTGATCAGCTTCCCTCCATTGAATTTATGTCTTTTGTTTATAAAAGTTCCTATTTGTAATGCGTTTGAGTCCTGGGATAAAAATAAACAATTTACTAAGCCCCCCCCCCCCTTCTCCTCGCTAGATCAAGTTCAATAACATCTCATCATATCCTCCTGTTGTTGCTGAGAAATTGTTTAACAACAAAACGGCCTGACAACGATAGAAAGAAATCGACAACCTTTTTATTGCTGTTCTTTTTTCACGCGCGGGTGGAAAGGGCGGCAGCACCTAGTATAACAATAAATAATCTATATTGCGACGTACCTCACCCCTACCTACCTTATTTATAAACGGGAGCAGTTAGTGATGAATTTATCTGTTTAGCGAGCGAGTTAATCGATCGAACAGTTTATAACGAAATTACGATAAAACAGAGAAACCTGTTGGAAACATAATAAAATTGGTTTTAACTGTGATTTAACTGTTACGCTGATCGACTTATTTATTTAAGTGTTGCCCACCTCGAGCCACCGGACACCGACGCGGCTATTTCCAGAGACCACACATAAAACCTGACCTCCGAATACTTTAAAACATACTTAACGGTTTTACATTGATTTTATTGGAGCTCAGTGGTTTTTAATTGCTGCGTCGAAAACACTACGAGTAGGTACGTCGTCTGGAAATACAGTTTGTTTGTGTTCAAATGTCTCTAATGTAGGTATTCCTATTATTTAGGTCTTTTGGAGAAGCAAAGGAATTTTAGGTTTCTTGAAGCACTGTCAAATCTCTTTTAGGACATTGTTCAGATATTGAATAACTGAGGCCACATTCCTAGTAGGTACTTCAGATCTTCCAGCAAAACCCTAGAGCGTTCTGGTGGGATGCAGGGGTTAATGAGGGTAGGAAATAATAGTTTATACTGCTTAAATATTTCTTGTATAAAATATCTTTGTTAATTTTGATCTGATTCCCCGATCTCCTCTTAATATGTGTAGTGTGATTTTCATTCAATATTTATTTAGTTAATTGATTAAGTTTATTAAATTTATTGAGTTAATTAGCTGCGTATTGCCTACGATATGTTACATATAGCGATATTTTGTGTTTTGATGTGTAGAGGGAGTGGTGGAAGTATGTATAAAGAGTAGAATATTATTAATTAACAAATAACAGATTGCCGAATCCGCTAGGTCTTTAAACTTTAATTATTTAACGAAAAATCTTAAACAAAGACAGTACTTTTGTAAATTCATTTTGTAATGTGGTAAAATAGGGGGTGAAAGTTTGCTGTAAGGCGAATGTATGTTGTAGCAATCTTTTTCCGCTCAGAAGTCTAGTAGGTATGTCCGTGGCTGAAAACACAGGCACGAGTTACTTCTTCTTCTCCTTCCTTCTTCTTCCCTTCTAATATATAAAAATGAATGTTTGTCTGTATGTCCTTTATAGAATCGTAAACGATACATTTAATCATGTGATGATCTTTA